>BMAW01071514.1:63036-124884 GCA_019974015.1 Nephila pilipes
TATATATATATATATATATATATATATATATATATATATAATTCAATGTATATATATATATACATAATTCAATATACTATAATTCAATATAGTATATTTATAATACAATTGTGAGTTCTTAGATGGTTATAGCTTTGAAACAAAGCATTATAGGGAATTGAACTACACCTCAAATCAAAGAGATACTTCCAAATTTCTATTTCTGCTTATGAGACTTCAATATGTACTCTTTTAATCGCCAGTAAATGACAAATTTGAATTCAACCTCCTCCTAGACAACATCAGACGTGATAGACTAAATAGCTTCTGTGATCTTTTTTTTAAATTGTCCAGATTTTGAACCACTAAAATTATGTTATTACAAAACCGCAAAAAAATAAATCTAAGGAGGTAAAATCTAGAGACCATGAAGGACAGGCTATTCATCCTTATTGTCCAACTTTGCCAAAGGAAATGTATCGTTAAGAAAATCCTGCACGATTGCGGCGAAATATGCAGGAACTTCCACAGAATGGAAAATGGGATTCTCCGTTATATGGGGCACAACATCCTTTTTCTAACATATCCAGTAAGATATATATCGTTATGATTTTCCAACTCAAACGAAGGTATCAATAACTTTGATTCGTCCAATAGCGGACCACACATTTACTTTTTCGCTGTCACTTTGATATTCTATAAGGACATGATTGAACATAAGGCTGAGGGTAGTCATCCATAAACATAAAATGTTTCTTCGTCATTAAAAATGAACTTGACTAAAAATCCTTTTCTTGTTTTAACCATCCAGAATGTCAAATCTTTTCACTTTGCCCTCCGGTTAAAGTTATAAGACTTGAATTTTATGTACCCAGTGGCACAATACTATCTTTTAACATATTGTAAAACACCTGTCTTAGAAGTGCTGAATTCTCCAAAATAATTCCTTCTGAATTTCATGAAATTTAAAAAAGGATTTTTCATATGATGAAAAATCAGATGCAGTACAAAACAGACATCGGTAAAAAAAGATTTTTTTTTCAAATTACAGAACAACTTAATTAATTAATTCATTCAATGGCGTGATAATTTAGTTCATTTTAAGCTATTGATATGCATACCAATTTTGTTTAGCTCCAAAGATATTAATTTCTATTGTTATTAAAAGTGCCCCTTTTTATTGCAACTAATTCTTTGTATAACTCTCACCTTGTTTTTACTGAAATACATAAGGCAAAACATTTTATACGTAAATTACTTAAATATCTTAAACATCTTAAAGTTAATAAATAAACTTAAATATCTTAAAGTTAATGTGTTTATAGCATAAAGTTGTATATACAACATAACTCATATAAAGTAAGGAATAAACTAATCTTTGGATTCAAATTCCCAGAATACCCAATTCAGTTTTATAATTTATTTATTTTCTAAAAAAACATATATATTTTTCATTTATATTAGCGTTTTCGTTCTTCTGTATTTTTATATTTCATCAAATGTAATTCTCAACATTTGTTTCTCAAACACAATTCAAATTTAATATAAAATGAAAGATGAAGAATTTTTCTTTTTCAAATGTATCAATACCACCAATTAGCTGTTCATATTTTCAAAATAGTTTTATTCAGAGTACTAACATATATTAAATGCGAATTTATTGTAAATAATTGCTTATTCAAATATTTAAAATGATTCTATTAAAAATGACAAAATAATAAAAATAAATCCTTCTTTTAGTATGAACAAAAGGGTTTATGATCCAATGGCCAATTGAACTAAATCATGATTTGTATTCATTATTTAAAATAACAAATAAAGTTGCGCAATATTGTTCATTTTTAAAAAATGTTCTTCATTTAGAATTAATGGTTAAGACAAGCTAAATGTATAAATTTCTTCTATAGATTGTTCTACAGCGAGATTATAATACCTAAGGGGCTATGTATTCAAATATTTGAAAAGCATCATTTAATTTTTCACAAGGTTCTATTTACTAAAATAAAGTATAAATATACATTTTTATTTAATAATCATTGAAATCGAAATTAATATAATTCAATTAAAAAATATGCCAAAGTTTACAAATGAACAAGAGTAAAGAAAATATATATTTAAAGCTATTTTCGAAACAAATATATTAAGTATAATAATTAGAACTGAAAATGGGGAATTTCTTTAAAAAGATTGAAAAATATTTTTGAAAATTCGAAAACCAATAACTGCGTCAAAAATGAATCTATTTGTTAAAACCTTCCAAATCAAATTAAAATCAACTTTAATAGAAGTCATTCATTCTAAAAATGGAGATATAAGTCGATTAATCATTTCCCTATAAAAGGTTACGCTGTCACATTAAAACATTTTTATGACACATGTTTGTATCATCAGTAACTTCAATTACATTTCGAAGGAAAGTTGTAAATTATAAATATAATTCTATGCTAATTCAAAGAACAATAAATATTTCATACTTAATGAGATCTTATATTTAATTCCGTACTTTTTAAAAACCTTTCAAAACAGTAATTGTGTATCTTTAATTATTCTTCTCAAAATTGTATATAAAATAACTGATTATTATACAAACCAGTATCTTAAGTTCCACTTTCAACTTAAAAGGTATTCCACGAAATATAAGTAATAAAAGTAATTACTTTAAGAAGATACTTAGTTTAATGATTCTTCATAAACAACTTACTGAAATTCAGGTTTAATAGAAAATAAAGTAATCGTAAGTGGATCATTTTCCCCCTCAGGTGAAAACTTTTGATTTGTGATTTAAACTAGTTTCTTACTCCATAAGATAGTTCTATGATAAAATTTATAAGAATCAATGTTAATTCCTTCTTCAGAGATGTCTATTAGAAATTATACGTTATGTAGCAAATTTATTTACAGAAAATCATTACGGTATAGGTAAGAAATTGTTACTTATTTTACTTAAAAGCTTTAAATCAAACATATCATGTAAGAAAAACTAATTTACAACTCAGGATACTGTAATTGAATCACAAGTGATAAAACATTTTTGTTACCAATATTATTAAAATATGATGAGATTTATGTTTGATATTTAAGGAAAGTTTCTGTTAATCAAATTGTTGATAGGAAATTTATTCATACAGCAATAAAAATATTTCATACTCATAGGTGTATGAATTACCAACAGCAATATATATATATATATATATATATTAAAAAAAGATATCTATTTACAGAAAAATAAATGGAAATTGGAATTGCTTATAAAATTAAATCAAGATTGCTTAAAATATTAATTTAGAAAAATTATAAATGTTAAGTAACAGATGTAATAATTTTGTGACAAATAAGTATAAAATGTTGAATGTGTGTGTTTTTTTAAATGTTTACTTTAGAAATCAGTATAAGGAATGTAGATTTTACCGGAAAATCAAAATTTTATTTAATCAAAGTACTGTAAAATATAAATAAGAAAAAATCTCTTAATTATATTTTTTATCTCTTTTACAAATAATAAAAGCAGAGAAAATTCTATTCATACTCATATATAGCATATATGAGTAAGAATAGAATTTTTATGAAATGTATACTGCAGATATATTGTGTATGTGCAGAATAAATGTGTACTGTAGAAATATTACATTTTGAATTCTAAAATAGATTGAATCAGAAGAAAATATTTGAAGAGAAAGCATTAAAATTAAACTTTTTTAAGAATAAGCATTTCCTACAGCAATTTATTGTTACCGTTCTACTAAAATTTGAAAATGACATCATTTTATGAATTAAAAATTTTAGTTCTAACAATAAATGCCTACAAGAAAATTTGAAAGCCGAGATTTACACAAAATGATTCTTAACTATGTATTCTAAATAAATATTGTACATCGAAGCGTAATTATAAATATATATATATATATATATATATTTCGTTACAGTGAGTATGGCCATGTACGTAAACGTTTCTGCATTCATAAATATGTCATAAGCATGAATCTTCAATCGGAAATGTATAGTTCATTACTTAGCTGTTGTCCCAAAGCGGTTCTGCAACGGAAAACGTAGATTCATAGTAGCAAATATTTTCACTTCCTGCAATGTTTAATGCCTCATTATTAAGGTAAAGTCTTATTTTCTGTAAATAGAAGCATAAAAGATAGACGTTTCTTGATCTGATAGTATATATTCAGTTTCAGCATAGGGCGGAACACTCTTCCAAAATAATTTGTTCTTTCGTTACTTTTCCATGTACCTCTTCCGGTACCAAGCATCCATTGTTTATAAGAGTGTTTAGATTACTTAAGAACTTAGGACATAATAGCTTAGAAATTTCTCTGGATGGTACATAACTGTCACGCTGTTCATTAAACAAGTTCCATTTTATAATGTCTGCTAGTATTAATATATTTAGCATGCATATTTAGCTTTAAGAATACAATCGACGCATTTTCACAAATATTGTAAATTATTAAAAAGATTCCGTTGAATTAAACGAGTCTCGAATCGAGAATACAGTCTTAATAAGAGATACCAAAAATATTGAAATAGCAGTGCTTTAATATAACTTCATATTAAGTTGTAGAAAAAATGGAATAAAAATTATTTTTTTGTATAAACTTAGTACTTTGTTTTTTTAATGATTTCTTTGTAATCGGAAGATATAACTTATATATAAGCTATGTGTAAAAGAATAGAATTCATTTTATAAAAGGGTAATATATTTTACTTTAAAGAAACTTATCACATTAATACCTTTGATGGTTTGGTTTGATTTGGTTTGGTATTATTAACGTCGCAATAGAAGCAACATGTAGGCTGCCTTTTACGAAAATTATAATTTCTTCCTCTCTCCAAAAAGTGTTATATTTCCTATTTCAAAAAAAGGAAAGGAAAGAGAAAGAGAAAGAAACTCTCACAAATATTCTAAATTAGCCGAAACTATTAATTTAATCCCTTCTATCCAAGAACTTCATTTCACTTATTTTCTCTTATATTTGCTTATATTTACTTCCCTTAAATTATTTTAAACTATGATTTAAGTAGTCTTACTCTAATAAGAAAGTGACACAAAAGGGGAGGGGAATATGTCAAATGAATTTGTGGAATTTTCCAAAAAGTTTAATAAACGTCTAACATAAGAAGAGATGTTTATTTCCTTGGGAATTACACCTGCTAACATTGAAAAAAACCATGATTTTTATAATAAGCCTGATTTTAGCAGAATCTATTAGCATTTCATATTTTCTCTTTCATTGTTAATTTGCTACAGTCTATTAAAATAAATTCATCATATTTTATTTACTTGTCCATAATATAAGTTTTTGTCAAATTGATGTGATTTACAGATTTACGAAAATAAGCAATTGATATTATCAATATATCACTTTCTTAACTCTCTTATATTCTTAAAAATAATTCTTAGACATTTTATACACTAGTATTGATTAAAATATCTGGAAAGTTGTTTGATTTCTAATTTTTAACAAATTCCCATCACAATAGGAAAATTAAGTTTATATAAGATGTGATAAGTAATCAATACATAAAAGTGACAAACAATTAAATAAAAATGAAAATAAATGATTAAAAGTACTATAAACTATATGTGTGAGTAAACATGATTATTCTTCTAATTCATATTTATATGTTATAAAATTAGAAACTGTCTAAAATAATTTTCCGGTTACGTTTTTCTAAATAAGATTAATTATACTTCCATTGCTACCATCCCTTTTATTTCAATCCTCTCTACGAAGAGAATCTTCAAGACTCACACTCACTCAACGCATGAGTGTTTACTAAACTGTAAAAATATCGATTTCATTAGGGGAAAAAGGAAACAATCATTGGATCGCTGACTCTCTTAGGAGCAGAATGGAAAGACAAACAACTTCCTAAAAACAAACTTCGCATCAAGATTAAATACTTCGCTGATGATTAACTTAGGACTTTGACAAGTTGATGTGACTCACAGAATTCCTAAAAGGAGAGTTGATATTATCAAAGAATCAATTTTATTATATTATTTTTTCTCTCCTTAGTGTTTTTCTGAAAAAGTTTCTTAGACATTGTGCAGATGGTATTGATTGGAATACTTGGGAGATCTTTTGTTTACTTATTTTTGATGAAGTTTTCCTACATTAAATTAAAATCAATGAGAAGGATATGACATTCTTAAATTTATTTCTCTTCATATCAATCAACATAATATTATTATGCGAAGTGCAAATAATCTATGATTTGATTCGTTATGTTTATTTTTATAAGAATTTTCATCATTTAGTATCCTTTGAAATAAATATATGTTAAGATGCGATAAAAAATAATGATAATCTATAATGAAATAAATCTATCAGTTTGAATTATAAAAATATTATAATCTAATTTAAATTGAATAAATATTTATATTTCTGTACGAATCGATTAAAATCAACAACTGAATATTTCAGGCTCTTCTATAATTTTAAGGATTCCAAAGTGGCTGTAAATAGGTTGGTTTTAAATCACATTGGTTATTTAAATCAATAATGCTCATAAATTTTTAAATGAGCAATAACATAAGCAATTCGTAATTTATGAGAAGCTTTTTACGTCTTTTGCCATGAAATTTCATTTATCATAAAGAAATAATTTTCTAAGATAAGAAAGAGAAAATAAGATGTTTATTTATGAACGATAAATAAACATCTTATTTAAATGAACTTTTCTTTACATATGTTTAAACCAAACATGAGCAAAATCTATTTTTAGACATCTACGATTTAGTTGTTGCAGTGGGTTCCTGGGTATCTTAGAGACTTTGAACTCCAAAGTCAATTATTTTGAACTGGAACGAATAGGATGGAGAATTTACTGGCTGTAAAAAGTTTCTGAGTGATCCTTTTGCTATTGCAAGCTACTGTACTGCTATTAGCTTTAGAAGATGGAGACAAAGGGTGATACAAATATAATCAGGGGGCGAGGAGGGAGGTCATATTGAAGTTAGAGAACGCATTGTGGCTTATTTGAAGTGAGTAACTCTATTTGTGGCTCACATAAAAAGGATTTGCCATAAGCTAAGTAGGAATAGCAAGTTCGATACGGTGATACTCATTGTGAATCGTGTTTGCAGCAATAATTTTTTGTATATTAAATAAACATTTAAGATCCTAGTAAGAAGTTTATAAAAATATTAAAGGCAGTTATTTATGACAGAGGATTTATAAAAATTACCTTAGTAAAAGCTCTTCTTAAATTTTTTTCTCTATAATTGCCACCAATTTTCTTTTTTTTTTAAACTGTATTATATTTTATGCCTAAAAATGATACTTAGTTAGTTTTATCACCACTGCTATAAAAGTTTAATTTTTCGGGTATGTAATAAATTCTTTTCACATGGCCCGTTTCATCTAAAATCTATTCTCTCAAATTTTGTGGTTTTGGGTACATTTTAAGGCAAAGACTGCCAAAATAAGTTATGCAGTTTATTAAATCAGGATAACAATCCTCGAAAATTTTTATCAAATTATTAATCTATTGAACGTTAGCTCAAGTTAATATTAAGGTATTCGGAATTTTCTAGAAATAGTTGGAACATTTTTCCTTCTTCAATTTTATTTTACATACAAAACATCTAACTTAAACTTCATATAATGAGCTTCATAGTTTTCTTACGCTCGCTTAATACTTGGTTATTTCTTTTATACTGTAGATATTACTTCTGTGCACACCCTAGCAATTAACTCATAAATTATTATGGAATTTATTGTCAATTTCTAATATTAATATTATGTTAATGTTAAAAGGGGGAAAATTTCAGGAAATACATTCAGATACTATATTTTTAAATTTGAAAATTGTTATGCACCAGTGAAATTTTGCAATATTTTCCCTTCGAAATTTCTCTACTAATGAATATTTTTTACATTCAAACCTAATTTGTTCCCGTTTTGAGATATAAAATTCTTTACATTGTGGTTCATTTTGCACTATGTATTTTGCAACTATAGACAAATCATAAATGAAATTTCTTCTGGTCTTTTTATTTACTATTCGGGAAGGATAGGAATAAGGAATAAAAATACAGAAGATGAATATAGATCTATAATCTAATAAATTAGATTAGTATATGATGAATTGAATCTAATTTAAAATTATAAAAATGATTATATCGAAAACTGATACCAAATCACCAATTTTTGTGACATGTACAATTATAAGATTTGCTAGAACTGTACAGAAACTTACTCTATATCAAAAATGCTTATATTTTCACCACAAAAAATAATTTTGAAATAAACATATTTTGTAATAAAAATGAACGATTTTATTATAAATAAAGTTATATTTAGTTAGGCTAACAGCAAAAAATGCGATGGAGAGACATGTGCAGTACATGCTCCAATACTAGTGCATCATGATTACTTTAAAGTATTTCTTTGCAAAAAAAAATTCTCCAAACGAAACTTAAAATTTTTTAGAGTATAATCTTAAGTTATGTACTATATGACAAATCATTCAGTATTCTTGTGTTCATTAGTAGATAAATGCAGGTTTAATTTTAATATGTCTCACTGAACAGCTGATTATTTTCTTACTTGTTATTTTAACAGTATTTACTTACGAAGTCTACACTTTTTGTTATTTATGCTTATTTACTTTCTTACTCTGAAAATTAACAAGTGTTTTAAGTTTCGTTTTATTATAATAATTTTCACATCGCTCAATAAATGTTAATAATCAATAAAAAGTTAAAACCTAAAAATGGTGCAGCTACTTTATTCGAGCATGATATATTAAACTCTAAAAATTTTTAAACCTAATAAAATATGAGAAATTAATATGAAAAGCTTACATTTTAATCGGCAAGAAAATGAGAATCTTTTTTTAAAAAAAATGTAACAAAAATAGCTATTGCCGTGATTATATTTTCATTCCAACAAAAATATGAAATTATTCTTATGAAATCTTTCTTTTATCATCATGAGATTTGTAAATAACTTTTACCGTTATATTCTTAATGTGATTATATATATGCCCCTAAGATAATTAACAGTGTTTTGAACTGTCTTAGTAAGCAGAAATATATCAAACAAAACAAAAGATCCATGGAAAACTTTTCTACAAATTGAATGTATCAATGTAAGTCTTAAGCAATATTGCATTTTCTTTCTGTCCGAAACACAATTTTGAAACACATACAAAGCACATTTTTCCAGATTAATTTTAAAATTTCTGACATGATCCTCCTAGATTTTCAATTTATTAAAAATTCGTTTTTAATTTTCGTAATTCAAATATTTATGTATTATCTTAATAATTTTTAATATGAATACTTAATATAATTAATAATATTTTACATTTTTAAAAGCTGTCTCTTTAAACCGAAACTAACACTTATAAGACTCATTTCAGTAATATAAGAGAATTACTTTAAATAAAATATTCAGAAGAATGACTGTGAAAATACATAATTACTCATTCAAAAGACTTTAGAAATAACATTTTAAACATAAGAAAATGTGAAAAAAAATTTAATACCATTTTAAATTTGAATTAATACATATGTAATTACCAACTTATTTTCATCATATTAATTAATGTAGATAATGTATGTTAAGCTAAGAGAATTTTAGTCTGATAAAGAAAACACATAGAAAAATAAGCAAAATTAATTGTTTTAAAATATCTTGAGGGGGAGGGTTATTTTATTATTTTCAGTAGTTACGACTTATAACAATGTACCTTCTTAAATGTTTTCCAAAATTTAAAAACGAAAGACCTGTAAGGAAAGCTTTTGGTTTTTTCATCAATTATTGAAAATTATTTACGTTATAGTTCCCCTTCTGTAATTTACTCATAGAAATGTTTATCTAAAATTTAAATTTCTGCATTTAAAGTACTTTATTTGAGAAAAATATTTGCACACATACAAAACATATTTTTCCAGATTAATTTTAAAATTTCTGACATGATCCTTCTAGATTTTCAATTTATTAAAAATTTGTTTCATTCTCGTAATTCAAATATTTATGTATTATCTTAATTTTAAGAATTTTAAGAGATTTATTTTGTTTACTGTTGCACATATTTATTTATTTCTGAATTCAATAATAAACGCATAATTATTACATTACATTGTATTTTAGAAAATTTGTTTACAGCGGCAAATTAAATAATAGTTAGCAAAAAGAGTACTTAGTCCTAAAGAAGATGAAATCTCTATATAAAAATTTTGTTATCAATTTGGCTTATATATATTGTTCAATTAAAATTATGGAAATTTTAAACATGAGACAAATTTCACAAAAAGTTTATTCTTTGAGTTATATATAATTTCACTAAAAGGAAAGATGAAACCCATCAATTAATTAGCTGTTGTCTTTATAAAAGTCAAACTTATAAATAATACAATGACTATTGTTGAAATATCTCGTAATTTTGAGCCTCGTTCAAAATTATGAGGACGACTCGTAAGTTGGCAATATCTTTCTAAGCTTCCACAACATGACATCAAGAGATTTTGGAGCCTCAACAAAGTTAACGTGATTCAAAACCGCTACACAGTAGATTATCAGTAACATCAGGGCCCAAACTCGCGACTCCACAGAAACAATGCTGGTTGCGAGTTCACGACTATGATGACTAGGCTACTGCGAAAACACCATCTCAAAGCGGGAACATTGACACCGACAGTTTTAATTTATATTAGCCCCATACATGTCAAATGGGCAAACTATCCTCAACCATTTCATCACGGCAATTGTACAAATTAAGTATACAAGTAAATAAGTAAACTGAAGACTAATCGAAAGAGATAGTTTTTATAAATTCAAAAATAGTTTAAAATCAGTATGAAAATATATATGTCGCTTACACTTCATCGTATTACACACTCTTAAACACATTACATTCTGTATTAAACCTTCTTTTATTATAGATTTATGCAGCTTATTTATGTAAATTAAAGTACAATATGGGAGAAATGATGTAAGCAAAATACAAGAAGGTGAAACAGGTTACTTCTTGGATTGAGAAAATGAGAAAAAAGTAGTATATATCAAAGAAAGTAAAGAAAACTCCATGCATATATGTATATATATATATATACATATATTCATGTATATATATATACATGCATATATGTATATATATATATATATATATATACATATGTTCATGTATATATATATATATATATATATATAGGGAAATTTTAAAGTAAAACATACATTTAAGTAAATCTAAAACTATGCAAATGTAAATTTCATTATTAAATAATTACATAGTACAATCCATCCATTTAAAAATACAATACCGGGTTTAAATCTAACTTTTAGTTGTATTTTATAGATTACTTTATGTTGTTACTTGAAAGTATATCAATGATCGAAGGGGATTTGAAAATACTAGAAATTTTATCTAATTATGGCTATTTGTTCAGAGAAGGTGTTTCAAATAAAAAGAAACTTTACTCTTCAATTTTGGTTTTATTAGTTTCATTCCTAGCTTAGTTATAAGATAAAGACTATAATTTAAACTCAATGAATGTCTATTGATAAGAGAAACATATAATTAAAAGACTCTCTTAAAAATTGGAAAACCAACGATAAATTACTACTTTAGTGTGTCTATAAAAGTGATTACCGACTTTTAATAAATCAAAGTATTTTGCTTTAAGCCAGAAATTTAAACGAAACAATTTTTTTTCTTAACCATCACTAAGAAAAAATGAATTTTAAGTTCAAAAATGCAATAGTTTTTAAGAATATGCTAGTAAATTAAGTAAACGCTTTGGTTAATAACATAATGTAACAATATGTAAGCTCTCATGTGCGTTAGTAGTAGTAAATGCCTTGTTACGATAAGCAGAATGGACGTCATAATCCCTCTCGTTTTCCTTTGCCCTCAGGGGCTTATCCTCTTTAAGTAGGCAATGATATCATGACCCGGTGACACACTAGTGATCATTTTCTTTCTCATATCTTTGGTAAATATGAATGACGTGTTCCCGGGATATCTTAGCAATTTTTCTCGATTTTCGATATTTTTTTCTTGCCAATTTAATAACTAATTCTCCATTTTTTTCAAAAGTCTTCATCACTTATTCTTCGGCGCATTATAGCCAGATTTGGCTCTTCCGACATAAACCTCTACTTTCCCTCACTCTTTCACTCATTTTCTATTGCTTAGAGGGAAATAACGTCATACCTGAAAATGGGTCTAAGCTATTCTTCTAATCTTATCGTGTTTTGTCTTTTAACTTCGACTGGAATGTTATCTACTTGTCGATAATGGTCGCAATGATCTTTCTTACCAGACTTATCTTTGGTATTTGAGTTCTTACTAGAATTCTGTCCACATATTCATAACATAATAGCATTCATATATAACGTTGAAATTGAATAGGATGATATATATATACTCTAAATACATTAAAAACAAATATTTTATTCTTACCCGCACAGTTGCATGTTATTTTTAGCATATACTTTTTTCATTCATTTTATTTAATGTGACTATTTTTATCTGAATAAATTTAATTTCTTATTTTTCAGCGCAAGTCACTAGTGGATATCAAAATATTTCAATATACTTTTCTCTTCGTTGACTTACTTGAATCGATGTCATATGAATAAATTAGATTGTATTGCTAATTTTAAAAACTGTAATTTACGAAATAATTATAAACAGATCAAGTTTAAGTTTATTGAAAAATTATTTACATTATTAATATTTTATTATCATATTCAAATTTCTATAACAATTACTTTCTAAAATATTTTATACTTGTACAAATTGACTTTATAACAGTCTTTTTTACCCATTGAGTTTATGACGATTTAATATGAAACTAGCAATATCTTGTACTGGTCATATTTCAAAAGATATATTACTTTGATATATATGTTTTGATTGAGTTAATTGATTGAGTTTTATTGAATGAGTGAAACTAAAAATTTGATTTTAACTCTGAACAATAATGACAATTAAAATAATATTACCTATTTTTTCAAAAGTGACATGCACATACAGTATGTTGTAACGAAATGTCTGTTACTTTCACAGCAGAAAAGAATCTGCTTTTGCCTCAAAGTTTGTTGTTGTTGTTGTTGCTTCTTTGTGAATTTTATCTTCTTAAACATTATTACTCTATATTTTGTCACCCTAGGAAACTCTAATGAATATACTATTTTCTGTATGATTTTTATTTTTTAATATTGATTAAATATTGTTAATATCTAATTGTTTGATGCATAAATGTATTTCATTTTTCATTACTATATCATTATCATTTGTTACAAATAATATATACGTAATTTCTGTACTTCTTTCCTAGGTCTTCTAAATCTAAAATAAGTTGAACAATTTTGTTCGGACTGCATTGCTTATGCTTGTCAATTTTCTGTACTTATGCAAATTTGTATCATCTTCAATGAACACTACAAAACTTACTTTAAAAAAACTGGTTCATGCTGTACATTCTATAACGTATGTGACGAAGTGAATTTCTCTTTTTGTAATTTTTTAACACCTGAGCTAACTGTCCAAAAATTGGTCTTAATATGAGAACATTAAATTCCAGTATTTGTCAAAAAAATATATATCTTATAATGTTAATATTGCTGAATCTATCAAAGATTTTTTTAAAGAAATTTCTAACAAATTTTTTCTGATATTTCTTTAATTATCACTCCTTTAATTTAACTTATTGCTGCAATATTTCTTTAATATTTATTTCTATAAATATTAATTTTTTTTTCTTTTTTCTAGTAATACTTTCTGAATGTATTTGCATTGAAACCCTAATTCTAAATTTTGTTCTTTCAGTATGGAAAATTTATCTACTATAGATTCAATTCACCTAGAAGCACAATGATTAATACAACTTTAGTTCTTAGAATTATCGATTATTTATCTCAAACTTTTCCTCTGAACTTTTGTATCAATCTTTTGAAAGTACATTAATAGTTATGAATAGAATTAATATTTACTTAAATTAAAACTTAAGCCTTCACAGACATGCCTAGGAGTCTCAAACAACATTTGAATAATTTGTTTTCTGTGTCCTAAATATTTCCTACTATTCTAAATGTTGCGGTACATTAGAAATATTAGATTACATCAATATATTCGTCGGTACAATTCAAAGGTAAATTAATTATACATTCAAATAATTTAAGAAATATAATCTTGAAAATATGTTTAGCAAACAGAAATATTTTAAACTATTTATTAAAAATTTAATAAGTCTGTGTTTAATAATATGAAACAATAAAAGTTGCCAAAAATAAGATGATCACTGAATATGCTTATCAGAAGAAATTCACAAACCATGTAATGAATAAAATTAAAAGAAAATGTTTCAATATATTCTCAGAAACTGCCTGATTATACAAACATTAATAATAGTTTTCTATAGCTTAAGATATATGTTTCTGAATAAAATATCTCATACAGTATCTCTCTATTTCGAATCAAGCTCTTACTAATACTAAAGGAAATGTCCAATTTTTTTAACTTAAATAAAATTCATTTCCAACTTATTTTTAATTATTCACTCAAAAATATAATTTTCAACATTGCATATGACCTCTTTTTAGAGTGGCAATAATTTTTGCATTTAATTTCTGATATAGAACTCACTTTTAGAAGAGAAAACTCAAGAAATATCTATTTGACTTATTTATTTTGATTATTTTCCTTGTAAAAAATTTAGAGAGAGATAAGCAATTGATCAGAAGATGACATTAGATCTGGGAGAGTTTGATGGATCTTACAAAACTTATCATAATACAGTATGATTTGCACCCTTTTGACTAGTATCAATCGCTTTTGTTTGAGTATTTTGTTTAAAATATCCATTTGTAAGCAAAACGTTGCAAAATTAAGCTTTTCATAAGGTTAAAGAAGCTTGTAGTATATTCATTCTTTAACGACCTATCATATACACATCAATCTTTTATCAAGACGCTGTGGCCGTGTTAGGTTAGTGTTGATGGTCACGAACTCGTGGCCGGCATAGTTTCCATCGAGAGTGGGTCGAACTATGATTCTACTAAAAGACCTACTGAATGGCGGAACTGAGCCGTACCTGAAGGAGGTAGTTCTAGCTGGCCTACCTAAGAGCTGGAGAATCCTACAGGCAGAAGGCGGCAGTGAATAACAACCAGCTAGATGTAGTTGCAAGATACCTCAGCAGGAACGTCGTCGCCGTTGAAGTAGCAGATAGTGTCAGAGAGTAGATTGCTATATCGGTCTATATTGATCCAGGCTCCGGCAACGATTCAATCGTTGACACGTTAGAGCAGTTAGTGGAGAGATTTAACACCGAGGATATAGGAAGAGATTTTAACACCCACTACGAACTGTGAGGTCCGAAGCTCTCGCAACCGCCGCAGCCACAAGGAAGGAAACGTCATCGTCGATTTCCTTATTCGTAATTGCCTCTCCAATTGGAATGATTCTGATTCTCCACCGACCTTTGAAACATCTAATGGGAAGAGTTGGAGCAACCTCACTATGGCAACTCAAACTCTAGATTATGCTAAACAAACCTGGACAGTAATCACTGACACGGCAAGTGATCACAACTATCTTCAATTCTGCATCGATGAGACACATAGCTCTAAGAAGGTACCTCGGTACCATCTTTTTTAAAAGCCGCATTGTCATGGTAGCCAAGGACGTTGGAAAATTTGCCAACGCTCTGGAAGCTGCCCCCCCCGAATAGATCAGGGGAGAGATCTAAGACCTCGTGGGTAGGATAACAACAACAATCCAAAAGGCATGCGAAGAGCACCTTAAGAGTAAAAGCTCCGTCAAAAGGAGAGTCCTCTGGTGGGATACGGAGCTAGAGATGCAGAAGAAGAGAGTAGGAGAGCTGCGACGGAGGTATCAGTCCATAACGACCTGCCAGTCTGAAAGGGATCCACGGAAATGCTTATATAAGAGAGGCAGCAGTCTATAAAAAGCTGCTGCTGACCAAAAAGAGAATCAGCTGGGAACGGTTCTGCGAGAAAGTCTCCAACCAGGGAGTCTGGCAGCAACAGTACCGCGAATAAAGTTAGTGCACCTACCGTGGTGGGCAATGTCATCAATGCGAAGGACGATGCTGAACAAGATTTCCGCAGTATCATTGACAATGCAGTGGCAGGGTTAATCCCTCGGGATGAACCAGGGAGTGATACTCCTGGGCAACTTAAAATGAGGGAAATTGTCCCACAGTACCTCAATGACTTCAATGATACAGACTTCACTGACATTGAAGTCATGCAAGTGATTCGTTTGCTTGCAACTGGAAAGGCACTAGTTGTACATAGGATCAACCTGGAAATAATCAGGGAGAAGCAAAGGGAGTCTCCAAGGCTCCTTACGTATTTATTTAATATGTGCCTGCGCACAGGTCACTTTCCAGATTAGTGGAAAGAAGGGCAGTTGATCCTCTTCAGCAAACCCAATGAAGATCCGACCAGTCCAAAGGCCTATCGTCCTATATGCGTACTCACGTCGATGAGCAAAATACTTGACAAACTGATTTCCCAGAGGATCTATTATCATCTCGCATTGCGATAGATGACAAATCCCAGGCAGTATGGCTTCAGAACATCGAAGTTGAGTGAACTCGCACAATACGCCTTGAGGACCAAGATCCAGGAACATCTGAAGGGGAGGAGGTGTGTCCATGCGATCTCGCTCGATGTCGCCAGAGTTTTGATAGCGTGAGGTACGTGGCAGTTTTGTATTACCTGGTCCTTGCGGACTGTCCGATGAACCTATTCCGGCTAGTTAATGATTACCTAAGAAACCGCAAGTCGACTTATATCATTACAGCTGCACGTATAGAATATTACATGAGTAGGGGATGTCCGTAAGGTTTCTGTAGCAGCCCTTTATTCTAGAATATAGTGGTAGACTCTTTACTGGACTTTCCCCTCGGGGAAGGTTGTTGCATCCAGGCTTATGTCAATAACCTCACCCTAGTTATCTGAGGGAAAGAACAAGGCTGAACTGGAAATTAGAGGCAACAGTGCCTTGGAAATGATCAGACAGTGGAGTTGCGTCCACAAGCTGACTTCTAGTTCTGAAAAGTCAGAGAGTATGCCGATCACCTACTTGCGATCTCGCTCGGCGTCTAAAGTATGATGATCCTTTCAGATTCCATCTAGGCAGGGATGAAATTCAAGTATTCCCCTCTATCAAATAACTCGGAGTGTTATGGGACAAGGCACTAACCTTTCATCAGCATTTTATTAATGTCAGGGTCAAAGTCGACATTCTGACGCACAGGCTGTGTATGATAGCATACAGGCTCTATGGCAAACTCCCGGATATTTTCTGTCAAATTTACTTGGGTGCTATAGAGACATTTTCTATGTATAAGCATGGAGCTTGGAGTCATCTTTTGAGAATGAAATCGTTCTCGAACTACCTCAACGTGGTGCAACTATGACCGCTAATTAAAATGAGCCTTGAATATAAGACTACGTCCACGGTAGCATTGCAGATAATCTCAGGAGTACTGACTTTATACATAGTGGCTAGTATTGAATATTCTAAGTTTCTTCTCCATAACAATTTGAAGCCCCCCCCCATTGACTCTGTCAGTAGGGACATGAATTTAATAGTTGAAGACCAGTTTGACATCTAGAGCATTCATCCGACACAACGACTTCGTTTCGATCATGTTCTGTCATATCCTGAGGGGGATGGAAATGAGATCTATACAGATAGATCAGGCCTCAACTATCAAGTTGGGGCTGCCTTCGTGACCTTTTATTATGGCACCAAGATAGACGATACAATGTTCCGTAAGAAGAACCATAATACGGTATTCCAAGCGGAAGCCTTCGTTCTGTTGAAGGCAGCCGGGTGGTGCGTAAACATCTTTTCCGACTCAATGTCGGTTCTGGAGGCCATCGGGAATCCAGATCACAAACACCCAACGATCCAGGAGATCAAGGAAGTCCTCCGACTAATGACGGTGGAAAGAGAAATCGTCCTACATTGGGTTAAAGCCCATGTAGGAATATGTGGGAATGAGATGAAGGATGCTGCGGCCAAAAGGGCTTCTGAACTACCGCAAGCAACGAACACATTTCCGACTTCTTGGAGAAGGTTCAAATGGTTATTACGGGACTCCGGTCTAAAGGTGTGGAAACAGAGATAGCACGACAACGCCGAAGGTAGGCTCACGTACCAGATCCTGCCCAACCCGGTGTTACATCTCCGAGTCAGCGACAAACTGATAGTCTAGCTAGTGACGGGGCATGGCAGGTTTCCCGCGTATCTCCAGAGTTTTGAAATCGCAGGGAAAGGAATTTGAGAGTGTGGGCGAGACGGCAACGCTCTCCATTACCTCAGCAGCTGTCCGCGAACCAGGAAGTGGACCTCTCGACTGGACCTCGAGCATGGTTAGCCTCGTCGCTCAAACCCAAAACTCTCGCCATCCATCGGGATATTATAATAGTAATTGATGAGATGACTTCGGTCATCTCTAAAAAGGGAGGATCGTACTTCATTACGACAATCTCAGAGAGATTTATGTTGTTCTCTGTGAGAAAAAGCCCATTTAGGTGTCTAGAGCTGCTATGACACCGGGTTCCCAGTATCACGGCCAAAGGTACCCACTACGGTGTAAGAGACTGCAAAGATGTCTAGGTATTGTAGGCAACGAGAGGAACCCCTAAACAAGTCAAGCCTGGCGACGACCACGTACGGTTGAGACCGGGATTAGGCTAATGGACTTAGGAAGAGCCTTATATGCATGAGAGAAAGGTTTGTGATGGGATAAACCCATCATAGGCCTCTAAAGGACCCTAGTACTCACAGATCTGGCCCCCGCCCCTGGTGTTAGAGATTCAAATGAAGTCTAGGTGCAGGAGCGACAGGTCGGAGCTAATCCTAAGTTAGAGGCCCACGCCTGATTTGCCATGAGTTCACCCTAGATGGTAGTCAGCCGGTTCACAAGTCAAGAAAGAGGGGAGAAAACGGAAAACACCTTCCCTAGCACCAAGGTGCTCCTCGGAGTGCCACCATGGCACCCCTCGGAGTGCATGTGCGACTCTTGCTGTGGTCGAGCAAGACGGTATCAATGATACGAGAGCCTTCCTATTACAAACCCGTAGTGCACCATGTGCGGAGAGGGGTTTGGTCTCTCAAAATATGTATGGCAGAAGTGATTCATGTTAAATCTGTCAAGATGTATTTTCATTCACGAGTTTAAAAGTTTCATTAGTTTCTCTTCACTAATCTCGAGGATTTTATAGTTATTTTAATTGCATAAAGTCACAATTTCTTCCCAACAAAAATGACTATATATATTAGATGAAGATAAGAAGTTTAGTAAATTGAATTAGAGACAGTGATATATAAATCAAATAGAATTTAATGGAAAATGTTAGGAGATATAGAATAATGACAGATTATTATTAATTTGGATTGACGTACCACAATTAATTTATTTGATTGAAGTGCTTCTCGGCCTAGGTACTAAAATACAAAGCTACTGTTATTGAAAAGTGGTTGAAATAGAATGAACTAATTGTTAAACTGAGGTTTTATTAAGTGATAAAAATCTATAATTGATGAGTTAAGTGAGATTCCAGAAAAAGCGAACTTGTATATATTTTAGCGATTAGAAATATATTGTCTTGCTCAAACGTAACTTCAAATGGAGTCGTAATAATTCCTGATATTTTTAATTAGAAGGAAATACAGGGCAGCAGAATTAAATAATGAAGGAATGATGGCACAAAGGTTCCATATCATCCCACTGGCATGGTATGGGAGTTCTGAGAGGAAGATATTAGTACAGGTTTTGTCCTCGTCACCTGATCGAGTTTCACAATTACCAGCTCCCCCGTCATTACCCTTAGTGATCCTTCTTAGTGCTACTCTAATTAACAATTAGTCAGTATTATTAAGATATAGCTCAGGTTTGAGGTGACCATACTAGGAAGAGAACATGAGTAACGATAGAATTTACATGTTCAGTAAATGTTAATAAATTCGAGAAAAACATTTTCCCTTATTCAAAGTCAATTAGATATTTCTTGTATATCTAACATTTATAGTAGTAAATATCTTTATCTTAATAAATATCTTCAATATTTTTCGAAAATTGTGTGGATCTATTAATATAATCTTATTTACTATAATTTATAAATATCGTTTATCATAATTTTACCTTTTAGTAATTTATATTAAGCTGATTTACATCACCTATTAGTAAAATTTGTTAAGCTGATTTACTTTATGAAACCTTTGTTTGAGACTTCCCTTTAATAAATTAGTTATCTAAATAAATTTCGGTGTTTTTAAAATAATACCAAGGACAAATATTCAAAAGAAATCTTTAAGAAAAGTTTGATAACAAAATGTGTCACTATATATCATCATATCATGTTATAGTTTAATTAGCTCTCCTTTTGAAACATTCTTCGTAACAGAGCGGAAGGTCTTTATCAGAACATTAAGTACAAAGTAGGTTAGCCAAGATGTTGCAAAATAAAAATTTCAGTTATAATCAGTAACATTTTTTACAGAAAAGTCTGATTAACATATGATAATTTTAAAAAAGAAATTTTTTGAAACTGAGTAAGAACCACTTCAGACTGACAGCTATGTACTGAACGGTTTTCTCCAGAACTGATAAAATTTTGAAAGCCTGGTTTAATTCTTATTTTTCCGCTTGCTTGCTGCAATCCAATTGTCTTACAGTTTTAAAGGAAAAATCTGACTCACTTATAATAATTTCAAAACAAGAATCAGAATTATCTGAGCTATAACTTCCTCAGACTAACAGATATGAATTAACGGTTTTTAACTAGGAATCGGACAAGTTATTGGAAAGTTTTGTTTTATAATTATTTCATTTTCCCTAACTTGCTGCAAATTCATTTGTCTTACAGAAAATGTGACATAAAAAATTATTTTGTAATCATCAAATTGACTATTTTGGGAAATGATTTCTTTTCGCTTTTATGACACCTCTAACAATTCCTTCAAGTAAATTTTTGAGCTCTCAAAAAAATTATCGGGAGTGAGAAACAAATTTATGATATATACACGTTACCAAATGCTACTTTCCTAGTTCTATTTAGAAATGCGAAGTCTTTTATAAATGAAACTCATACAACAAATTCTAAAATAGTTCTCCTAAAAACAATTGTCGCATATATAAAACATTCCGAATTTCTATTCAAAATAATTCTCTTAGTAATTTTAAAACTTACATTTTTTTCCGGATATTTTTAATCCTTGCACACTTTTAGAAAAAATCAACTTAATAGCATATCTTTTGTAACCTTTTGCTAATAAATCATGAATTTCTTTTCTGTTTTTGAGATCATTTCGGAAATATATTAACATGTATTAATTTTTTTAAAATTTCTTACTTTTTAGAAGCTTTTAAATTTAAAAGAAAATGTAAACCATAAAAATACATTAGAAACACTTAAAGATTCTCTGACAACAGATTTTTCAGTCTTCCTTTCTTTCTAAAATTTTAATAATATTAAAAGTATCAAAGTGAATATATTTATATCTTTCTTTTAGGCATATATCAATATACTGTACCAATAATTATAATTTTCATAGTTTTATTTCTGTCAACATAATATTAATGCATGTAGGAAGCTCAAATTCAAAATAATTTGATTTTAAACGGTCACATTTTTTTCATCAAATAAAGGGTTAATAATTACTATGGGTGTCGAACATATACCTTAAATAAATACTGTCAATTATCCTACTTGTTAATGTGATTAAGTTCTGGAATAATGTCATAAAAATGCAAAGTCATGAAATTATTGCATGTAAAATCATCAAAAATTATATCATTCCTCTAAAAATGTGAGTAGTAGCCGGAAATCATTACTTTCACAAATAATATAAATTTTTTCAAAAAAAAAACCAATAATCTAAATACGATAGTATTTTATTTAGCTATCGTCTCAACTAGACTGAAAAACGACAAAATTACTGCTATCAAAGCGGCAATTTTTCCCACTTTCATTTGTAAAATTTCTTGCCACGTATGTTTGTGAAGCGAGATCTTTTTATGTCCAGAAATTGCTTCTACATTGAAAAAAAGTTCTTCCTTATCCCAAAGGTCCCAAAGCAAATATTCGGTTCCAACAAAATGCATTTAAATGTTCTTCCAAAGCAATTTAGTACAAACTATTTTTCTCTTTTCACTCTCTTCATTCTATTTCACAGCATGAGCTTGTTTATTGGAATGCTAAGATTCCGAAAATATTTAAGACATTTGGTCTCTGGTGATTTCTAGGCCTGCAGAAAACTGTCAGACACTATTCTCGAAGAGAACTTTGAGCTCGGAATGGCTTTCTTTTCATTGCATGCAAAATTACTTTTCTTTTGTTTTGGAAGGAATATTCAAATTACCTTTATTTCTTAAACGCATTTGAATGCTTTGAAATAGTTTATGTGAAGAGGTTTGAAATGCATTTTTCAATTCTTCAAGCTACAAAATTTAGAATCCTTAAGTTGATGTGTAATCAATAATTATGTGACTCATTTTCGAAATTGTGTTTATTTTGAAACTTGATCTAAATAAATGATTTGCTTGTAGAATATTTACTTAATTTCAGATCTTAAGAAAAACTTGTATAATTTAACAAAATTATGTAGAGATTATTTAAAGTTTTAAGTAATCCGATTATTAATCCAATAAGAATTTTTACAAACATTTACCACAGATATACATTTTTGAAAATTAATTTCATTTCTGAAGAGAGGGGCATCAATGCTTAACAAGCAATTCTGCACACACACATACTGTTTTCCATTATATATCAGATCAGACAGGAATTTTAACTTTATTGTAAAGAAAATTACTGATATTTATCTAGAGGAGACTGGTATTTTAAATGTAAGTTTAACTCTCCCATTTTAAAATAAAATTTAATATACTATTAATAACAATAATAAATTTTACAATACAAAAATATAATATAGCATAATTAATAATATAATCATAGAATAACTTACTATTAATATGTTATACATACATACAAAATATGGGAATTAAAATATTAATAATAGTTGTCATTACGTAACATACAAAATATGGGAATTAAAATATTAATAACAGCTGTTATTAAGTAACATAAATTATTAATTAAATAATTATTAAATATACATCATATAAAGATTAACACTATCTTAATAAAAATATTTATTCCGTTATTATAAATGACTAAACTTTTTATCTAATAATTATAATTATTGAATAAAATATTGAATATATATTATTAAATTAAAGTTTAATATTACATACATTGATTTATAAAAAAATTTACATTTCATTCATTCGATTAAAATACGTAAAATTAATATTACCCATTTAGTAAAGGTAACTTCTTTCGGTAAAAGACAAACATGGAACTTTTTTAGCTCATCCTAAGTTATAGGTTAAGCAAAGGTTTCACAAATAAGGAAAAGAATTACTAAAGGAAAAAAAAGAAGTGTAATTTAATAGTAATTTATATAATTATCGTACATTATTTGAACCAAAATATGGCTGTAAAGAAACTAATTTGAGAAGAAATAACATCGTATATCTAGACACAAGAATTTATCCTCGCAAGTTTCTTAAATGTAACCTTTCATTTTGACATTTCTTGGATTATAAATAACGGATGAATTAAAAAAATACTCTCAATTGAAGTAAAAAAAACTTAATATTTCATATGAATTTATCCTCTATTTCCATAGATAAGACCACCTTCAGAAAAGACGAGGCATTGATTTTGGGAAAGTTTCATAATTTTAGCATTTATTTGTCGAATAAGACGATCTACAAAGTATCGATTACCTATGAATTTAATTTAGATCAGCAAACTTCATCTAGAACAAGTTATATTTTCTTGCATCTGGTAGCACTGCCTATAAACGCATGTGCCGAATCAAGAACTCGCATGTACCTATAACAAGTTTATTGAACGATGTTTCATAGTGGTCATAGTCACGATCTCACAGCCGGCGTTGTGTTGTCAAGTCATGATGGCCCAGGTTCGAATGATAATGCTATTAAAACCCATCGTGTAACAGGGATGATTCACAATAAAACTCAATGATGTTCCAAGTCATTCCAATTCCCTGATACGAATGTTTGGAAAGGGCTCGTGTGCCGTCCCCGTCATTTGACGATGATTCAAAATTGTGAGGTTCGTCGTCGTGCTTCTTCTAATGGCAAGGTTAATAAACAATTGGTTAAATCAATCTGATAAGTTTACTTTCTTGCATTTGTCAGCAATGTCTATAGAAGCGCATGACGAATCACGAACTCACATGTACCTAAAATAAATCTTTCAAAAAAAGTGGGATTTCTAATGCTATGGACTGAATGGGACGGAAGTTTATTTGTTATGGGACGAAAGGAAACTCTTCTCCGTAGGTACAGACTGGGAGCCATGTGACGAGTTTTTCAACAACGAAAGAAGTTATTTGCTCTAGATGAGGAATGGGGGTATTTTGCAGAATTTTAAACAATTTTGAAAGTGATTTATATTTATTTTATAATGGTATTAATTACTATAAATTTTAATTTATTTTTTTTCTTTCTATCTTATAAGACAATCCCTGATCTTAGAGATATTTTTGTGATTCAACTATCCTCTTATTTAAGAAATATATGATACTTCAATCCTCAAACGAAATTCGTTGATTTCAAAAGAAATTACAAAGAAAAATTCATCATTCCTACAAAATATTCCTAAAAATTAAACTTACTGCAAATGAAAATTTTTACATGAATGGGAAAAGAGAAAAAAATAACCATACATACTCATACTACGATACATTGTACATTAAAATATTTTTAAATGATCAACGGACAACATCTACAGAGGTCTTAGCTAAATAATATGCCTAAAAGGAGCTTGGATAATATATATAGCACGTTATATATATTATGGTGCCTGTAATGATATCACATGAAACTAATTTAATTTTCTAATTTTTCCCATTCTGTCATCCATTAGTAAAGTATTCATTCTTATTAGCAATTAAAATTTCAAATTATCCTACATTTATTCTATCACGTGGTCAAATGATACACTGAATGAACTTTCACATAGTTATAAATTATCAGAAATAATCCCTATTAGACTGATAAACGTCATGAAAAATCCCTCAGTAACCCTTCAGCTTATACCACGTGAGTTCCACATGATCTGGAGAAATCTCTACTTTAAAATCAAACGCATGGAATTATTCCTCTAATGTAATCTTGAAAGTGAAGCAACTCCTCTTGCCGAATTCATTTTTAATTATGTACATTTACTGCCTCTCTCTCTCTCAAGCAATCGTAATTCTACAAAGGTGGTGCTAGCATTTCAACTATGCATTTGGAATAATTCATTTTTACTTGTTCATTAATTTTTAAATTACACACACACACACACACACACATATATATATATATATATATATACACACACATGTGAGGGGTTTACTTAAATTTTATTTAAATTTTCTAATTTTTCCTATACTTATACTTCATTGTAAAAAAGTACTTTCTGATTCAAATACATTTCAGCTTTTAATTTATGTGATCATGCGCTGTAAATTTAAATGAATCAGATTATCCCACTGTTTCAAATCCGTAGAGATAATTCCTACTGGAATTTTTATCTCTATATATAGATCCCTAAATATAATATCTAACAATCTGTAAATATAATATCACGCGTTCTTAAATATCTCTTGCATTTCAATTCCAAAAAGGGAAAGCTCCTATATCTTCCATTTTAACCATGAAGGTGAAAATACGCATGTGGCGTCCACAAATTTCATGATGTAACAATTATCGTTTAGTGTTTTAGCTACAGAAGCGAGTGGACGCACGCTCATCGCTATCTCGATGTAATATTCTCTCTCATTCTAAATGAATATGAAAAAAAAAACTTTATTTACAGAATTCATATTCCTTTGCTATGACTGTTACAAAATTTAGAATAGTCTTTTCATCTGCTGTTATTCATAATTGTATGAACCGTCAGCAAAAAATTTTCTCAGTCTATCTAACTGAACACATTCTAGAATTAATGAGATAAAATCAAAAATTAAGTAAAAAAGAAGTATTTATTATAATGCAAAGTTATTCAAAGTTCCATATTTTCATAAATAAACGTCACAGAATGGTAAGTAATGCCTGAATACAAATGATAAATGTGGAAGTTTTTTACAAGTATTAGATATATTTTCCCTTAGCTAAACGTATAATATTAATTTTGATACGTAAACTCCTGCTAAATACTTTGCAAAGTGCCAGTGGTAATTAGTCTTATAGCATTAGAAATCTGTTGTTTAAGTTCAAATATATTTTTTTTAAATTAATGGTGACGCGCACACTTTATCTTTTACAAGCTTCGAAAGGAAGAAATCGCATCAGGTGACTTAAGTGGTCAGTTGTGCAACGTCAAACCATCGGATCCATTGCAACTGATCTAACTGACAGGTTGTTCCATGAAAGCCTCTAAAACAGGTTTCGTGGAATAGCTTCACCAAGAACACACGATGACTACCTATTTTAAAACGTTTTTCTGAATTTCACTTGGTATTTGTGTGTGTGAGTGTATCTATGTGAGTGTGTGTGTGTGTGTCATCAAATTTTCGATCGTTAATTTAACCAACTTCCCCTCAAGCTAGAGCTTTGAAATTTTGGGAATCGTTCGTACTCGCCTACCAATGCAATATTTAGACGTTTGCGACAAGTTTTAACTAATATTTCAATAATTTTAATAAGTCAAAATATTCTTTCCTCTCGGCGCTTTTAGGATTGAGGAAAAAAATTCTTTCCCCCTCTGGGAACACCAGGCACTCCCCACGCCGCATGAGGTATCGTAAAACTTTTGTACTCACAAAGGGGAGATACTATCTCCCCTTTGTGAGTACAAAAGGGGAGATAGTATCTCCCCTTTGACAGTATCTCCCCTTTATCTCGGAGATAGTAAAGGGGAGATACTATCTCTCCTTTACTATCTCCGAGAAAGTAAGGGTTGCTGACTTTTAGTCAGTAATCATTCGTAAGAAAGAAAATTTCTAATATTTGGCGCCATGTCTTATCAAAATAATTTTCTTCTCAATTCTGGTTCCCATTTTTTTTAATAGAATGACTTACAAACTTTCAAATGCATGTTTTGATTTTATGAGAATTGTGAATTTTTTAATACGCTCACAAATGTCTCTTTGTAAGTAAATTTTAAAGTTAAAAACAACTAACAGTTTTAACTAATATTTCAATAATTTTCTCAAATAAACTTTGCCACCATATAAAATCGTTGGTTTTTATATCGAATTATTTAGCAATGTAACATCATAATTTAGAGCTACCTTTCTTGTATCATTAAACGGTAGCCAGATGGCACCGCTCGTTCTTTTGGTTAAAAGCGCAAGCTCGAGAAGAAGCAGAAACACTATGGAAGGCACGCGACTTCGTTAGCAGAATGATGGAATGATGTTCGTGAGTCTACGTTTTATATATGTTTTGTATCCTGTCTTGTATTGTGGAACGTGTCAAGTAATAAATAGTATTTGTTCCTGAAACCATCTCGGCTGTTCATTATTTTGTCCTGAAATAATAACAACATTAGAGGGATACATTGGCGCCCAACGTGGGGCTTGACCCGTTGGATATTTTTTTTCTTTATTGGCTCACAACATATGTGCAAGTTTCGGTGTGTGTTGCCCCGACACTTATTTTGAAGGTGCTATGAAGAGCTCGTTTTGTTGTATTTGAAGAAATATCAACCGATATTTAAAGTGAAGGGTTGCGTGACTTATATTTGAAGAAATATCATCCGATTTTTAATGTGAAATAGAAGAAATATCATCCGATTTTTAAAGTGAAATAGAAGAAATATCACCCAAGATATTTTAAAATTAGAATTCATCGTCTTTTAGTGTGAAGTGTGCAATTTGTGTGGGAAGAAATAACATCCGATATTTCTGTATGTGAGTGAAAATCCTTGCTTGTAATAATTATACTTTGAATTATAACTATTCAAAAATATAAATTTTTACAGTTTTCTTTTGTATTAATGAATCACTTATCATTCTGTGTCGTTTGTTTATCAAAATATGATTTTTGTATTCGGATGAATCATTTTGAATATTCCATTTCTGTAAAAAATAAATACTGCAGTAATGTTGAATTTCTTAAGAAATAATCTTAAGATATGTAAATTGTAAAAGAAAATTAAGTTCAAACTTAATTACTTAGCTTAATTATAAAAATAAGTATCCAGTAGAAGTGTTTTTTAAGACAAAATATTGTTAAGGAGATGTCAGTACCAAAATTGTATTATTGCGAGGTATTAGACATTTTTGAATGTTTCTAATTTTATTCTTATTATAACTCATATGTTTTATAATTTATTTTTATATTTTTTCCTTCTTTTGATTTGCAAAATCAAACTTTATGTATATACATATATTATATATAAATATATAATAAATTAAAAAAAAAATTACACCTGAATTCATTTCTTATTTTTTAATATATAGTTTAAAACCAGTTAACTATTTTAAAAATAATATGAGCAATATTCATATTACTGTTCTTATTGTAATTTAGATAATCTTTCTTAAATTGTGTTATATAATTGTGAAACAACTTTCAATGGGTCACTTTTAAATTTTCTTGATTATTCTTTGAATAATTTTGAAAAATCACTTATTCAAATTGTTTTTATTAGAATTTTCAATTCTCTTAATTACCCATTTATCTCTTGATAAGAATAATTCTATAGATTTTAATATCTTAAAAAAGAAGAATAAAATAATTCATAGAATCACTCAAAATAACGAAGAGCTTATAAACATGAAACGAAATGATCGAATATTGCATATATTTAATATAAATATGTATTTCATTTAAAGAATTTTTGTTTAATTTTTAAAAATATTTTTCCAGAATTGAAACAAATAAGAACTATTGCATAACATACTGTCTAGACGTCCAGACAAAATGGCATGAAATTGTTTCAAAAAAGTTTTTGTAAAAAAGTACAGACATCATACTTTATGCCATAAAGAACGATACGTAATTTTTAAGATGCAAAATATTTTCTTTCTTCACATTATTTCTCCTTAAGTTTCAAAAACTTCTAAGAATCACAACATTTAAAAATATACATGGATTTTTCTAGTGGTCGATAGAATTTTGAATTCAGTGCTTGAAGAGATAAAAGCCTATTTTCTTTTCATAAAGTAAATCAATTGTTCTTATTCAAAATGAAAAGCAACATTTATTCAAATATTAATGACCTTTTAAAAAGTACCCAAAATGTTTTAGACTAACGCTACCGGGCCTGGATTAATACGCATCTCTCCAGTTAAAGACGTATTTCGAAGTATTTGATAAAAAGAAAGATATGTACTTGATATAAGAAGGATAAAAGAAAACGATGTTGTCTGTAGTGTTACCAAAGGAGGTTTAGTCAACCCATAAATATTTTTTGTCTCAGTGGTTTCGATATTTTCTATTTTCTTAGGATGAAAGGTTGAAGGGAAAAGAATAACTCTCGATTGTGAAATTTACTTCCTTTTCAGAAAAAAAACTCAAGTGTACGACTAATCTTCTTATTTGAAAAACCTTGACATGTCGATTGAAGACATATTGTTCTGGATGTCTATCAACTACCCATACTGATGAAAATGTCCGAAAAATGCGGGCTTGAAAACCGTCGACAAACCATTGAACAGTAGTCAAAATTCACTGGATTGTCTTCGAAACCTCTTAGTTCAATGAATTTTAACTCAATATTTAGGAAGGCGAAAGATCACTGACAAATTGAAACCTCGAGTTCTGACTAACCAGCAAAAAAGGATATTGCCAGTGCTCTAGTTAGTAACTAACAACAGTATACTTGCCTTGCCCTCGCACCTTATTCACCTAACTTAACTCCGGTGATTTCTTCTGTTTTCTACCTATGAAACAGGGCAGGAATAGAACCATTTTGATAACGTTGTAGCGGACAATGAAAACTTAAAAGGATATATCACTTGTCACTGCAGATGAGAATAAACAATTTTTCAAACAATAGAATCAACGAATTGACAAAGGCATTAGATATAATGTAGATTATTTTTAAGGTGAAAAAGTTACTTTGTGAAAAATACTAAACTGTTTAACTTCTAATAATCCCGTTTTTGGAGTATCCTCTATATATCCTCTACTCTTGTAATATGATTGAAATAATTTAACTATCGGTTCACTACTTCAATGTAAGTATGCAAATTAAAAGGTCCATATAGAATGACCTTTTATGATAGTACAATTTAAACGACCAAATTCAACAAGTAATTACGTACATTTTTCGTGAACTGAAATGCATTGGTTGATTACCATCACTACTTTATTCTTTTACTCTAAACCACATATGGTTATAATTACGTAGTAAAATTTTAATTTAAAACTCGAATGAAATAACTTGATTTTTATCATATAAGAGCATGAAATGGACCAATGTGTGTGAATAAAATACTTATATTTATTGAAATACAGTATTCCTTTAATTTTGGACTGATCTCAAATCTAGTCTCAAATTTACATATAGGAAACACTAAAATATATTACGAAAATTTTCAAGCAGTTATTGTCCCTAATAAAGAAGAATTATTTTTTTAAATTTAACTATCTTTGCTAACACTTTTTGAATCGGGTGTTTCAAACAAATAAATACATTGCATTACGTTTGCAGAGAAGAATAACGGAAGTAAGATATTAAATTAGTTGTCACGATAATAAGGTATGGAGATGATTTTTTTTCAAGTAACTTAAGGACCTAGTTAAATCATTTTATCATAACCTTGATGGAGCTTGAATATCAAAGGACATCAATTGTTTACGAGATTGATTCAAATAAAATGATTAATTGCATAAGTAATCATCCATATCACTGTAATCTTTTTTTATTATAAAATAATTAATAAAAGTAATAAAACTTACGTAGAGCAATTTCAAATTCATAGATTATAAAAATTTAAATACACTCTCTATCAAAATAAACGACGCACCATACAGGAGATGCCCGATTGTAATTAAATTCCATATACAAAGATATTTAGACCGAACATGTAAACGATTAAAATTTGTTATCCAATGAATGAATAGCGGGAGCTACAGCGTATCGGAATGTGCACTCAGCAGATGTATATAAGAAGCGATTCTCAATCTGATGGTCACATTTTCTGTTGCATTGCGATTTTGAATATCTTTCAACGACTGACGAAATGCCTCGCCGCAGGATTCGAGCTAATTATGAGCAACTGTTAGAGATACAAAGCGGTTGCATCATTGGATTGAAAGAGGCAAGTTGGACAAATTGGAGAATTACCCGTCATAAGGGTCGATGCGATGCGGCGATTAGAAGATGCGCTCAAGAATGGGTGGAAAATGACAGATTTCAGCTTCGAGGTAGCGCTCGACCTAGGGCCTCGGAAGATCGGGAGGACAGAGTGATTGTGCGATCAGCTGCCACAGCACCTGATTCATCGTTATCAACCATCAGACGTGTGACCCGCAGACGAGAGTCCACCATGACCATTCACAGGCAGCTGACAGAATGAAATGTACGCTCGTATCGACCGAAACGCCACCTGCCACTCACGCTAGCACATTGTCTAGCCAGATGAAAGTGGCTCTTGGTTAGAATGATGCTGACTTGGTACCTATAGTGTTTAGCGACGAATCCCGCTTCTGTCTGTGTCATAACGATCATTGAATACGGGTCTGGAGGGCATCGTGCCGATCCTGCTTTCACTATTGCACACCCCACAGGCTCTCAAAGAGGAGTTATGGTCTGGAGTGCCCTTTCCCTTGATAGCCGGATCCCTTTGGGCATCATTGGAGGCACACTTACAGCACAGAGACAAGTGAACGACATTTCTGAGATCAGTTTTTCTACCGTTCCTTTTGCAGTATCTGGCCTTATTTTACAGCAAGATAAAGCCAGACCACATACGGCACGTGTTGCTACGAGCTATCTTACAGTTTGTCAAACACTTCCTGGGCCATCCGTATCTCTCTCCAATCGAGCGGCTCTGGGATATGAGGGGAAGGCGACTGCATCTACCAGGGAATGTTCATGTTGATGACCTCGCCCAACAACTGGATCAAATTTGGCAAGAAATACCACAGGATACCACCAGGGACCTTTGTCACTCTATGCCAAGTCGTGTGGCAGCATGAATCCGGGCTATATGTGGGTCAACACCTTATTGAGCTCATTACTTTGTAACTATGTTACACTGAAATAAATCATTCAATGTTTTCCTAAAATTTGAATCATTTTTGATTTTGTACATAATTTTCCTATCCACCAATTTTTGTCTCCATCCGACAAATCCTTTTTTGTGCATCCTTTATATATATATATATTACGAAAACAGTTTGACATACGAGAAAATCATTAAATTTTGAAGCAGTTAGGGGTTTACTGGGATGCGAAATAAGAAACAACTGCCACCACTGATAGATAAAATGACAATTACACTATTAAGGGAGGACTCAAACTGGATTTGGATACAGAAACGGGCTTCAAGCCCATACCCCACTTTATCAAGAGGGATGGTTGGTCAGTCTCTCAGTTCAGTCAGTCAATCTAACCCTTGATTCAGATGTTTTCAATATGTGACAGATCTGGCGACCATGCAGGCCAGAGCAACAATCAAATATTCTGTGAATGGAGGATAGTCAATACACGAAGTGCAACATATGGTCTTGAATTATCTTGTTGAAAGATTGCGTTTGGGATGCCTCGAATATCAGGCACAACCAGACGTAATATGTGAGAAATTTGCTGATCTGCACTCAAATCACAGTCGATCTGAACCAGAGATGGGCGTGTCGTATACTCAATGGCTGCCCATAACCATCGCACCAGGAGCAGCGCCACTTGCTTTTCCGATATCGAATGCAAACAGGCAACGAGCCTCCAGAAACGTATACTCCCATCAGAATACTGCATCCGGGACTCGTCTGAAAAGACGACATTATGCCAATCCTGCATCCAGTTTTGTAGTTCGGCGCACCAGATTCGCCGTCTCTGTCTCTGCTGCATTGTCAAGCAAAGCCGAAGTAATGGTCGTCAGGCTGACTGTCCACGCTGCTGCAAACGTCGTCGCCCAGTATTAGTGGATACTGGGCGTGCTGTGAACATGTGCATATCTTGATTAATGGTTCGTGATGTGGTTGTACGGTTTTGCCTCACAATATATCTGTCATCTAGGGTGTTAATCTTCAGAGGGCGTAGAGATCCTGCATATCATTCAGAAAGTCTCTCAGCAAACCATTGATTCCATATTCGTTTGACAGTGTTTGGATTTCGACCATTGCGACGGTTGATATCACTCAACAATAATCCCCATTCTCGGTATACAATGAACCTGCATCTATCGAATTCCGACACTTACTGGTAAGTATTCCTTTTTATTCGAAGCACAACACGATATTTATTACAATCGGGCAACTTCATATTGGTGTGTCGATTTTTTTGTTATATATATATATATATATATATATATATATATACTAAATCTTATTTTTAATTTTTGCTGTAGAAATAAATCTACAACTAAAAAATACACATTTTAACGATATTTTATCCTTATTTAATTCATTAATCTGATTCTTATCAAACTTGTTATACATTACGTTGTAAGATCCTTAACATAAGATCATTTTTAAAGGTACAAAATAATATAAAACCCGCTGATTTTTTTAAATATTATAAATTCAATTTTTTTTTAAACTGGCTTAGAGAAATTAATTATATGTGTGCTAACTGTATTGTTAGTACTAAAATATGTCTTAACTTTTTTCTTAAAAAACAAATTTTATATTCGTTGAAATAAAAGATTTAACTCAAAATATGAGTTATTTTTCAGCCTTCTATGTTAAAAAAATCTCATGAAAAAAGATTCGCAAAGTAAACATTCTACCTACATATATACCAAAGCTTTCCTTTTGAAAACTACATTAATGATTCCAAATTGCTATGAAACAATATAATTTCTAATTCGTCTACATTAACTTATCTCTGAGGAACTCTTAAGCTAAAATGATTTTGATTCTACTCGATAATTTCAATTCCTTAATGACCTTGAAACATATCCAAAGATTTAAAGACCTTAAAGATATGTCAGAGGAAACAAGAATGCCCAAAGAAAAAAGGAATTTGTCTAAAGGCAATAGAGTATATGGTCTTACTTTGGCATCCTTGCTTCTTTTTCTAACTTTGGATATTTTCCAGAACTACCACCATTTTGTGTTTCTGCCATCCATCATGAATGACACTCAGTTTTACGAAATGATGTCAAAAAGCTGGACACTATCTTGATAATGAATAGGAATAAAAAAATATTCGGAATTTTCGCTAAAGTCATGCTTTGTTTCATGATTTAAAGCGAGATTCGATATTCAGAATGTTTAAATAATGGGAGATAATGGTATTTGTGATTTTGAATTGCATTAATTGATGTATTTCTCTATGAAAAAATGTTATATTCGACAAAGTAATTTGATAGAAATTTATTTTCTCCACTCATCATATAATTTTAGAATAAGACATAAATTAGCTTTCTACTACATCAAAAAGTCTTATTCCACTGAATTAATAGAACAACACTTGATTGAGTTATTTTATTCATTATTTAAAAAAATATGATTATATGGTTATTTTACTATAATTATTTTACTTTACAGTAAGCAAACATTTCTTTTTCGTCTTATTTTCTTGTACGTATTCAAACAGATATAAGCCATTATCAATCCCACTCTCTTTAATAATTAATGTTTTTAAAGTGCACGAAGTTGCTAACTGTTACTGAATTATTCACTATTAATGCGAACATTTTAAAATAAACTAAATGATTAAAAATCAAAGATTTAATCTTTTTTTTTTCATTCAGTTTTATTAAACCTATTTTACAAATTACTCATCATTATATTTTTAAGATTCCTATTCTTAATTGCTTAGAGTTTATCAATTAGAGTGCAAAAATTAAAAATAGATTTTCCTATTTTTTTTATATATATATTTCACAATATATAAATTTATGTAAATTTTTAAAAAACTATAAATGTAACTAAAAAGTGTATATTTGCTTTTTAGATGTGTGTGTGCGTGCGTGCGTGCGTGTATTGTGTATTGATTTTAAATTTCCACATTTTTTCTAATGCGAATTGATTCTATATTTCCCCACATGTTATTTTTTTCTTGTTACATGATTCTCCTTTTCTCTCTTTTTTAAATGTTCTTTCATTATTAAATGTGCTTTTGAATAGTTTTTTAAATCCAGTTCATGACTTCTTTAATTTTCTTTTCGTTCCAATTTTCATTCTAATGGAATATATCTTTTCTTCATTGCTATTAACTTTGTTTTTAACTATGTTGAATATTGTTTTTAAATGTTTTATTTTTGGTTATTAATCTAATTTATAAATGTTTTTTTTATTTAATTCCTGGTATGGTTTCCTTTCATTCAATCAGCCAGTGTGTTTACTTTCGTGGTGAATTCTTTTATGGAGAGTAGTGGTAGGCTTAATATAAAAATAGTAATATTTCAGTTATTCTTAAAATATTTTGGTTATAATAATGATTGTTTAATTATTTATTTGTATTTTGTTCGAATGGTTTTATGGTTTTATAATTATTAACTTTACCTGATGATAGTTGTCTTAAAGTGTATTTACACTATTTATATAGCTTGTGTTTGGTAATATTAACATTTTTTTTTGTGAATGTGTGTGCTTTTTTTAGTTCAATTAAATAATTTCATTTTATATTTTTTTAATTAATACGTTTTTTTTAGATTTTTGTTTTACAATTTAGTAGAAATTTATGTTTTTGATGTTTGAGTTTATTCAAATTTGTTTATATTGGTACTGTGTTTAATTTTTTTTCTTTTCTACGGTTATTTTTCTGAATTTATTGATTTTTGGTTTAATACCTTATTTTATTATAATGTAATTCACTGAAGAGTGATGATTTGATCAATAATAACGTTATGAACATACATTATTCCTTTTCATAATATAAAACAGTATTAATTACATTATTTTCACAATTCTAAAATTTGATTTTTTTTTTCTTTCTCTGGGCTTTCTCTTATTGTTTTTCAATTACTTAATAGATTTTCGTTTTTAAAATTTTAAATCTTAGTATATTTAATTAATTATAATAATTTTAGATAAGTTATATTGATTTAGTTTTTCATTGATTTCCTTAAATATTCAGTTTTTTAGACATTAATATATGGTTTTATGTTTAATATGTTGAATTTGTTTATGATGTGATATTTCGTACATTATAATTTTGATCATACATAAATACATATAATAATAGGTAACTAAATGTATTTTTAGATAGCATTTTTAGCATGAAAATATTATCTTAATTCATGTATGGGGGAAAAAACATTTTTTTGGTTTCAATGCAATATTTTGTGTTTCAAAATAGCTTTTTGAAAACTTATAATCTTGAATTTACTAATAACTAACAAATTGCTAAAATAATTGGAAAACTCGAAATAATTGCTTAGATTATTAGATTATCAAATAATTGATTATTGAAACCGACTTATGTGTAAACTACTGCAAAATAACAATGCCAGTGGCGCTGCAATTGCTAAAGTAATTGTTTTGAATAGATGTGGTTGTAAAGGACATGTAATCCATCGATGACAGCAATTATATATAGAGAGATGTTTACCACAAAAGTAAGAAATTATTAATAAATATAGTTATTTTATATCATGTTGTTGACATCCCTTCTTTTTCTGTACTATAAAAGCTTCGATTAAGTAATAAATATAACTTATGTACACTCAGTTTCTTACGTACATAAAGTTTTACGTGTATAGTACAATTAGAGTTGTTCAAAAAGGCACTTGTGGCCATGCTAACAAGGTAAGGCTGTGATCTAAACTTATGAAAAAAAATTGAAAAAGATGCAAATTGTTTGACAAGGACGATGGAAAATAGAGAAGGATTGCCAAAGACAACAAAGGTTTATCAAAGACAGTAAATTCTTTAGGAAAGTAAGCCATCACTAGGTTGCCTATGGTTCATGATGCCCTTATGTACATAAATGTAAGCCCTTCAGGGCTCCAAATCTAAAGGAGAACTTTCCTCATCTAGGAGCAGGACGCCCGGCTATACCATTAGACTCTGGGTACCCATATTAGTTGCTTCATACGATGTACATGAGCTACATTGGGACTATTCTTAATTGCCTGTTCACCACATAAGTTGAAAAAAATTTCAAAAATTTCTTTCTTTTTTTTTTTTTTTTCCCAAAAAAAAATATTTTTCACCTCCTTCTGCATTCCTTTTTTTATTTTCAGAAAAGTTTTATAAGTAATATATAAGATGAATAAAAATCTCTTATTTCAGAGCGTACAATTTTAACTTTACGGTAGTAATATTTCTCAGGAAAATGAATATATTTACTCTTTAATTAGCTTAATCTCAAATTTAGTTCAAAATCTAAAATGGAAAAAAAATTGAAAAAGAAATATTTAGCAAAAAAATTAAAAAATGTGTAGTAATATGTTTTTGATTAAAATCCGTCTAGTATCGAATTTAAAAAAGAATTTAAAACTGCAACATAATTTTAGTTATTTTCGTTAATTTTAATGCCTTGTAATATTTTTGATCGAAATTGTTAATCAAAAGCCTGATTTTCAAAGATATTCTACATTGATGATACACTTAGAACTTTTTCAAAATTCAAAAGGGATATATCTTAAATTACTCAAATTAATTTATATATTTTTATAATGTATCAGCCATGATTTTCGGCTAATCGAGAACACCTTTTGGATTTTGTTCTCTTTGTCTAACTCTCTCTCCCTCTCCATCTATATATCTATCTATCTTTCTCTCTAACTAGTCTTTTAATACAACCCTATTTAAAGTTGATAATTACTAAAATAAACATAGCAGTAATTTAAAAATAATAAAAATGAAGTATGAGTACTTCATTATAAGTATAATATGAGCATATTCACGTTGTACGATTCTGTAATTTTTTCCAACATAATTACAAACATTTCTATAATTTACTTTCTTTCTCCTTCTGAATACTTTTATAGTTATTAATAATTAGTGTCTCGCCTGAATATTCTTTAATACGTACATAAATGTAGTCAAAACCTTTTCTTTTTTCAAATTTATTTAACGTGATTTCTTGGTATAGTTCCAAAAGCTAAAAATGATATTAAGCTTTCTATACCCTATTTTGTGTTGAAATATTTTTATTGATTTGCCTTAATTAGATGTTGAATTTGTTGCATTTTACAATATTACTTGTTTATTTCTTTAAACATGCGAGCGTTTTTGTTAATTCTTCATGAAATATTTATTCTTAAAGTGCACCTAAGAATATTTATTAAATATAATTCTAAAACAACTAATTTTGCTCATGAAATTTTAATTTTCAAAATTCGAGGTAAGATTCTTTTTAAAAATTCATTGCAGTACATATAAATAAAACTTGATGTTGAGAATAGATTAATATGCAAATATTTATTTTACTTCCATTTTACAGTAAAAAAATTTACATTTATCTCAAGATATATTTAATAATTTATCAATAGTTTTTGTTTTAATATCTGAACAGAAAGTATTATATTCTTTAATATTTTATTATTCGCTTTAATATATTATTTAGTCATTTGATCTTTATCGCACAATCGCTTGCATTCATTCATCTTGTTGTCAAAAGTTGGTGTTGTTTCTGCAATTTCTAACAAGGTGGCAGTGGGTTAAACAATAAAGCGATATTCGTGGTAATAGTTTATCTTTGAAAATATAAGTTTATCATTCCTGTCAAGGTTACTTTTACGACTAATGGTTATTACCATAAGCCTTTTAAGAATTCATCACCTTCTTCACAATTCACTTTTTTCATATTTTGAATAAAAAGATTTTCCGATACTTCCAGAAGTAATATATAATATTTATAACAAGTATCTTAAAATATTTTTATAATTCGTTTATTAAAAATGTTTTATACCAATTAATTGGATTTTTTTCCAAAAAAATTTTCATACAAAGAAAACACTCATTAAAATGATGACAGTTATCCACAATTGCATACCTTAATTTAACATGTTTATTGTATACATTATTATGTTGAAATTAAATGCGAATAAAATTAGTTTAACAATGCGAAAGTTAATTTGTTGCAAGTTATTTGTTATAACGTATGAAATTTGCCAGGTTCCAAAATAAAAAGATAAAAAATTTAAAGCAGAAACAGCATGAAATAATACAGAAAGGATTATCAATGTTTTGAACAATCTACATTAACGTATAAAGATGACAAAGTATAAAATTTTTATTACATTAGCTATTTTGTTACATTTTTGATTTAAAACTAGAGAGGAAACTGTATCATTTTTAATTTAGTTAATATCTGACCCACCCCCAATTAAGCGTTATTTATTCAATTAACTCATCACTGAAATTACTATAGCTCCTATTACCTAATTATGAATATTCGTTAAATAATCGAAAGGTTGAATAGTTCAACTAAACAAATATTATCCATGTCTGAATTTCACTAACATACATAATTCTCCTAACTTCCACGGCAACAGGAGGACTTTGGGCCCCGACGGATTTAACGTGCATCAGTCCTGGCTACACGGTGGGTCTTTAGCTGCCAAGGATCGAACTCGCGACTTAATGGAAACTGCCCGCCACGAATCTGAAGCCATGATCACTAGGCTACCGTGGCCACGCGTCTTAAGAGGAAAGATGACTTTAACCCACGATTGTATGAAAGAAAATCCAGGCGTGAGTACGCATGCTTGATTACTAGGCTACTGCGGTCACTTGGTATCGAGCTAACAATATTCTAGTTTTGTTGCGCTGAAATTAGAATTTAGTTTGAATATTATAATGTCTCGTTTTCTGCTTATTTGTTTTGTTTCTGATGCAATTTTCAAGATGAAAAAAATAAATATGAATTTTTTTATACAATTGTTCTGTTTTTTAACGCAGTTTATAAATGCTATTATAATAACGTTATATACCCTTAAAACTAACTAAATAAAGGATGAAACAAAAAAAAAGGAATTTGATACCAAGAACTAAAAAAGACAAAAAACAATGATAAGTTCTCAAAAAGTAAATAACCCTCAAAGCTGTCACATAAATTTAAGTGTTTTCTTAATTCGTACAGAAAGAGCGTAAAAGAATTAAAAACTTAGGTTACATTAACTCACTCCTCTTGCAAAAAGGAAAAATATAATAATTACCAAAAGATTCTAGATTAATTGTATTCTTAAATTTTTCCCACTTGCATACTAAAACTCATTTTATTCTTAGCATATCTTTTGCATGCAAATTAAAGAATCTGGGTTTCTTAAAAAAAAAAAAAAAAAGATATGTAATGTTCTATATATCTCTGTGTTAATCTTTCCAAGGAAACAAAAGCTTTCATTATTTCTACATTTCCAAGTGTATATTGCTAGAAGTATACTAATTTTAACAATGTTTGAAAACAGATTGATTTCCTGTGTTCTTTAATTATTTGAATTAACACTTAGCCTGATGTATTTCTTTTAAAAAAATTTAGATTCTTGTTTGACAGTTAAATCTCGTACATTTTATTTTTAGATTGGAAAATCCAACAGTAAAAAATATCTTACAAAAAAATATACACAGATTTAATAAACAATTTTGAAACATAGAATAATTTATGTTGAAGAACATAAATTACTTTGTAGAAACTTCTTTTTTAATAAAATAATATATTCTTATAAATTCTAAAAGGCTCTGATTAGAGAAATGTTTTCTCAATGTCAAATTCATTGTGAAAATTGCAGGTAACAGGAGTGCTACTATTGACAACCTAGGACAAACGATGAGGACGACGCCTGAGTTAGTACTTTCATTTCCAAACTTCCACTTCATTCCATAGGGGGACTTCGGACCTCGACAGATTCATCAGGCCTGTTACATGACGGGTCTTCAGTGGCATCTGAGCTCAAATCCACGACTCGGTAGAAACAACATCGTCTGCAAGTTCGTAACCTTAAACACATGGCTTTGATTGCTTATTAACATTGCACTAAGAAACAAACACGAATGTTATTGGCGACAGACCTCGCACTTTTGACACAACCAAATGATGAAAGACAACCATACTTCTAACTTCCATATCTTGCTAAGGAAAAGACTTGCGACCTCGAACATATTTAAGGTGCATCAGTCCCACTATATGACAAGTGTTCAGTTGCACCTTGGTAGAGAGAGAGATGGTAAAGTTTAATGGCGCAAGAGCCAAATATGGCTATACTGAGCCAAACAAGATTTAACTGTGGTCTAGATGAGAAGAAATTAAAGAAAATGCACAAATTGGTTGACAAGGAGGGTCGAAAATAGAGAAGGATTGCTAGGATAACGCGGGGGCGTGTCCGTGTTTACTAAAGATAGTAAACCCCATAGGAAAGAAAAAGATCACTAGGGTACCTCTGGGTCATGATGCCCGTACTTACCTAAGGAAGGAAAGTCCCTGAGGTCCCTTGATATAATCTCCAGATGCAGGGTGCCGTTTGTACCCCATTTTAGTCGCCTCTTAGGACATGTATGAGCTACAGTGGGACTATTCTGTCATTCCCAATCACCACACGGGTTTGCACCTGGGTCGAAGTCACAATTCGACGGAAATTTTGCCGGCCACGAGTTCGTGACCATGGCCACTAGATTACTGCTGCTTCAACCTTCTCATTAATAGTGAAAATCATCTTTGTAATAAAGCAGGTCACTTAAAAGCAGAAAGAGAGCTATTGACGTCTTTTGCTTTAGAACATGGGTGTCTAAACTATGACCGTTTGAGGGTCGCATTATAAAAAAAAAATACTGGACCACACATACAATATTTTTTAACAAATTTAAATAAAAATTAACTCTATGTAGTTTTACTAAAATAAATTAATTTCTTTTTATTATATGTTTTTTTTTTTTTAATTTTAATTCGATATGTACAAGTACATATTTATTTTAAATACGTAAAAGTTTCATTTCATTTAGTTTGGATTTCATAAAGATGGAAAAAATTCAAATTAATCAGATGGATGAATTTGCTTTAGTTGAATAAGCAAATCGATATCGGATTCAACGGACGAGGTTGCAATTCTTAATGCATTTTCAAGATGTTTGTCAGTGATCTTTGTCCTATTTTTGTTTTTTGTATGCTTTATTCTTGAAAATAATTGTTCACTAATATAGGTACTTCCAAAAGCTGGTACATTAATAAAGTATGATTGTGAAAATTAGGATATTTATCGTGGGGTAGGTAGTCTTTATAATACTCCAGTAAAGAAACATTCCCAAGTTTTTCTTTCAGTTGAATGTCACTTTGTAGCCAAAGTACTGAAATGTGTCAAATATTTTACTTTTATTTGATTGTGCCAGAATTTCAATTTTTTATCAAACGCTGTTATTATTTGGAACATATTATTAATAAATTGATTTTTTTTCTTCAAGTCTCAAATTTAAATCATTTAAATGTTCTTTTAAGTCTACTAAAAAATCTAAATCTAAAACCCAATTTTTTTCTTCAAATTTAGCCGCAAGTTTCCCTTTTGTTTCCATAAATATTTTTATTTCAGTTCTCAAATCGTAAAATCTTTTGAGCATTTTTCCCTAACTGAGCCATCTTACCTCTGTATAATAAATAACATCTGCAAATTCAGTGCCCAATACTTTAAGAAACTCTTGAAATTGTCTATGATTAAGTCCTTTTGCTCTTATAAAGTTAATGGTTTTTATAACAACGCTTAATACACGTTCCATTATTAAAATATTCCACATAAATTGCCCTGATGTACAATACAATGATATGCTATCAAGATCGTATTGCCGGCAGCGACGGCAACTAAAATGGCATACTAAGATGTTTTTATTTAAATTTTTATTTCAAAATCAATGTCAACGAATCAATTACATATGAAAAATATAGAAAATATTAAATTCTTTTAATAAAAATGTGTAAATTTCATTTCACGTCGCACTACAAGCAATACGAGAGCTATTGGTAACGAACCTCATTCAAGTGACGAGGAGGATACCCGAGTTGGCACCCCCTTTCCTAATATTCACACCACGCCAGGGAGGACTTTGGGCCCCGATAGATTTAACGTGCATCACTCCTGGCTTCACGGCGGATCTTTAGCTGCCAAGAATCGAACCCGCGACTGAACGAAATCCGCTGGCCACGAATCCGAAACCATGACCACTTGGCTACCGCGGCTACTTAAAGAAAGGGATTCCATCACAGATGTCATCATCGTAACTAAAACAGGGATTCAAAACTATGTGAGTAGTGGTGAAGTTAAATGACCAGCCGCCATGAATGGATGTGCTTCACCAAACAAGGTGCATTTGGGGGTCCAGATATTTGAAGTTTAGTTTAGTTTTTGTTAACGCCGTATTAGAAGCAACACGAGGGCTATTTCCGACCGACCAATTTTGAACCTGGGTAAAGTGACGAGGACACCTGAGCTGGCACCCCTTCTCCTAACTTCCACAAAACGCCAACGGGAGGACTTTGGACCCGAACAGATTGAACGTGCATCAGCCCCAGCTACACGGTGGATCTTTGACAGCCAAGGATTGAACCCGCGACTGAACAAAAAACGCCAGCCGAGTGTCCACGACCTTGACCACTAAGCTACCACGACCCTGTTTCAATTCAGAATTGACTATAGATTATTTAATGTAAATATTAATTTTAATGAAAAATATCAGAGTTCATGTTATGAATGGCATCGTTTTTAATATCTAACACTGAATACAGACTGACAAAAATTTCATTTGAAATTCAAAATATTAAATAGAAAAAATATATAAGTTGAACAACTTTTTCATTGAGATAAAAACCAGTTTTATGAGCAAAAATAGCGGAATAATGAGAAAATAAAAAAATAAATTACAATAGTTAAATGCTTTATATTACCGAGCATTTCAAAACTTTTCATATTCTGGATAGATACAACAGTTATTTCTTTTTCTTCTAAGTAACAGAAACTAATGCATCTTCTTCTAATTTCATAGCAATTCTGTCTGCATAAGTGTAAATCTTACAATATTCTTCAAATTCACTCCAAAAGTTATCATTTATAGAATCAGCAATTCTCAAGTCAGATATTACACCATAAATGAAATGAAGGGTAAATGAAGGCGAGGTTTTCAGTTCATATAAATATGAAAGTGCTGTATACTCACCCCAAAGAATTAATTGAAACAGTAGCGTTTCATAACTGAACGGTTTCTTAAGAAATTTTATCCTCTGAGAACAAAGTATGTCCTTGTAATGCTTGGAAGAAATATCTTTAGATGGAAAGTCTACGTCAAAGGAACGATGGATTTGACCTCCAAAGGTATCCAAACTAGTTTTGACCTTTAATTTCACATTTGCTGAGAAGGGAGAAGTGTTACTTTTGATAGCAAAAGGCCCGGTAGGTTCCCAAAGAATAGATGAATAATATCCAGATAAAATATAATGTAGTAAATCCTTTGAAAATTCATAATCAAGACTAAGTAAATCCATGATCTATAGATTTATATTTATCCCACGAAACTGCAGAATGTAATTTCCTCGGATCAGTGCAAATGCTTCTAGCACTAAAATCGAAACTTTGGATGGTTATCTGGTGTATTATCTCTCTTTCTCAAAGCATGTGAAATTAATAAATAGAATATATCCGATACATACTGCTGATTGTGTAAATTTGCATTGTATTATCAACTTAATCTTAGTCAGGTCGTAATTCCGCAATGTTTATAATCAGTGTTTTAGAGGTCTTACTGATTCCATCGAGCAGTGAAAGTTGAAGTTCGTGGAATCATAGCCCAAATCTGTTTATATTACATTAAAATGCGTTCTTTTATTACCTAGACATTAAGAATGGAAATAAAGTAAAACTAACTTTCACATCTGTTAAATCGGCGCATTTGTTAAAAAATTTATTTTACTGGGAGGCCATTTTCGTTGATTTTGTCTCTATTTCATACAAAAGGGTTTCAAGCGTTCGTAAGATTCTTATGTGTATTAATTTAGTGGAAGTAAAACCAGAATTTTCTTAAAAAATAGTTCTTGGAGCAAAATGTGCGATTGGTAATTGTTTTCCCCGCTTGATTGAATGATTATTTATTAAACTGTGACTGTGAGGTTTTATGGCGCAAGAGCCAAGGTAGGCTATGCGGCGCCAATTATTAAAGTTGCCCTTAGAAGCAACAGAGAGTTTATTGACCCCGATATTTTTAACTTTGGTCAAGTGACGAGAACAGTGCATGAGCTGGTACCACCCTCTCCATACCTCTCCACGATGTTAATTGGGAGATTTTTATCCTCAACCAGATTTAACGTGTATCATCTCCGATACATGGTAGATCTTTAGTAGCATCAAGACTCGATCCCATGACTCTACGAAAACAAGGGTGACCACAAGTCTGCGACCACATACCACTCTGATCTGACCACTGACATCTTGGGCCATAATTTCCAAATTTACTTATAAATAATAAGCGTCTGAGGGGAATCTATGAAGAATAATTGATTGATTGTGTGTTTAAGGAGCACTTAATAGCAACACGACGGTTATTGCCGATGGACCTCGTAATTTTGAATCTCGGTTCGATGACGAGAAGGTGGTCGAAGGTGGAAGGTGTCGGATCAGGTGTCGTTAAAACACCTGATCCGACACCTTCCTTCTCCAAACTACCACATCATCCCTGCTAGAAAATTTGAGGCCATGGGTGATTTAACGTTCATGAGACTCGCTGCACGACGGGTCTTTATTTGCACATGATCTCCAACCCATGACTTGAAGGAAAAGCAACGTAATCTGCGACTTCGAGACTATGACCATTTAACTACCACTGCCATCGAGAAGAATAAAGGTAATTGTAATTTAATGTAGTTTTGATGTTACCAAGTAGCATAGCGTAAAATTTAAGGAAAAGAGAAGTATTAATTAACTTATGATTCCATATTACGGACTTCGTCGTCAATAATTGCCTGAAAACAATACTTATAAAGAAACAGTTTTTACTAAAATAATCCCATTATATTTCTTATATTTATTACACGATATCTAATGTTACTTAAGTTAATCAAACGAAACTTTTGTCTATTATTATTATTTAAACACGTCCTTTCATCTGTTCTTCTGCTTATGTTGGTCATTTTATCAATTCCAAAAAATATCAGAAGGCTTAAAATATCAGCAGGATGGCACCTGAACTACAACAAATATTTACTATAAGGACATTTAAAAGAAATTAAAATTAACAAATAAATATTACTTGACGATTTGACCAGCCAAAAAAAAGAAGTGAGAATTAAATCAAACTTTCTTAGTCATTCTATGATATATAGTTCCTAGTTCTCTAGTCCTTCTTATGCAACAGAAGAAAAAAAAAGAAGTTCCTGAAGTCACTTCTTAGCCGATCCGTTTCTTCTCCTACTGCTTCACATGCACGGTGGTTAGCGTGCACGGATCGCAAGATGTCACACACAAACATTTATGATGATATTATGTTAAGATAAAACTGCATCAGAATTTCTTAATATTACTCTGCAGCCTTGGTAGCCAAGTGGTTAAGGCCATGAGATCGTGAATGACGTCTTTCCTTGGAATAATGGATTTGGATTATTATACCACTGAAGACCTGTAGTGCAGATAGACTGTTGCAAGTTAAATCTGTCAAGTATCATGTTATAACTTTTTGTATTTCTAAAGTAATACTAAATCAAAAGGAAGGCGTTTCTCTCCTACAAGTATTAATGAAATGATGATACCAATAACATAGTCCCTTTTGAACATTCAGTTTTTCTAGTCTTACCTTGATTTTGTGCTCTCACTGTTGCAGGCCTGTGTAATTCCCCACTTAATCCCTAAGGAATAACAGTCAAGAAAGCTCGAATAATACCACTTTCAGGGGCGGGGAGTGGAGTCTTCTTGAAGTTTGGAGGAAATTGGTTTGTCCCTTGAAAAAACATACATGCCAACTCTTCATTACTTGCATACTTACTTTCATTGAGACTTAACGATCTTTTTAATTTTTTTTACGTAAATTCCTCAATACTTTTATCTCTTACTGAAATGACTCTCTTACTGTACCATTATGAAGGTGTTACGGAAAATCTTTTACAATATTCAATCTAAATAATTTAACGTTTTCAACAGGCACAATTGCTGCATCAACTTTTCCTTATCCAAGTATAAATCCTTAACATTAAGACGTCGCGAAATACTGTAATTTATTTAATTGTACACTTACTTACTATTTACCTATAAATGTCACGTATTAAATATAGAATAAGAATATGGATCTAAGAACATCTAGTCAATCATGGATAAGGCATAACATGACCTCTCCCTCTCACTACTACACTATCAAGGAATTAGATAAATAAATTGCAGAAAAAGATAAATTAAATTCACATAAGAAGACCATTAATATATGGGAAAAAAGATCCAGCTCTTCTATAAACCCTTATAATAAGATGGCGTTTAAAATTTGTAAAGATTCTCTACCTCTATGAAAGAACACACCAAAAGACCATAGTCTTAGAAATTGTGTCCGCCATGCGTAAAACAGCAATCGATTACAATTACTGTTTGTGCCCCCCCCATGTGAAGAAGAAACTTAATATTAGATAGATTGCCATACATAATATTATTATTGAAAACCTACATATCGAAAAGAAAGTTCGTCACTGAATTCACTATAATTTACAGAACAAAAAAGGTATACTGATGTTAGAGGGAACTACTTTGAACACTCCAAAAATTGGGTAATTTAACTTTTAATATGTGGTGGTATTTCAAAAAAATCAGAGTGACCTTAATTATAATATATATTTATTACATTTTAATAATTTATTAATGTTTCGTAAAGTAGATTTGCAAAAAATATTTTCTGAAGAAAAATCTCACACATATAAAAGAAAGTTCCTAAATTCATTAATCTTGAGGAAAAAAGAAGTCTTACATGCAATGATTACGAGTTGTTATAGTAGATAGTTATATATTTTTTAAAACTATGGGCTGCTAAACTTAATTAGAAATTTGCTGCAATGCAGATTTGCATATAAATATGAACAAGTGAAGAAGCATTTATCATACAGAATCAAAAATAGATTTTGAAGTCACTGAAATGATCATTATTTCACTCTATTAATTTCATTTACAATGATTATATGGTTTTCTAGTAATCCACCTAAAAATTAATTTTAGCAATTTCGCACATTTAATGGTTTTCTATAAAATTTCATTGAATTAAAAACATTTTTCGTTTAGCAATTTTTTAAAGAATACATTTGCTTCATTTAAATCTTCAAAATTATGTTCATTTTAATTTCGTTTATATGGATTATTTTAAATTATCCAAGTAAAGAAAGAAACTTTGATTGATTGATTTATTTTTATTTTCATTAGCCACCTAAGGCTCTATCGATTTCGGTGGATCACTTTTGATGTACCAGATCATTTTTGTCATACCATAATTACTTTTCAATTTTTTATCGTTTGTTCACTTATAATTACATTTAGCTTAAGTATATTCAATTTAATAATTTATCGATTCCTTTAATTTTAATACTGGAAAAGTTTACTATTGTTCATTTGTCAATATTTCATCGTTTACTTCAATTCTTACATTTAACTGAGTAATTTAATAATACTTTTAAGAAAGCGCACCTTGGCTGGCTAAATCTGTTCTTTGCAAAACTTTTCATTGAATTTTTTAAAACTTAATTCATTTTGCATTAATAAAAAATGTTTGCCTAAGCAAATGTATATTTTTAAAATTATTTTCAACAATGAATTTAAATATTAGTTCAGGCAAATAATTCCATCAAACCATAATCATGAAGTATAAAAACAGAAGTTACCGAGACTAAAAACAAACAAAAAAGTTATTAGTTGGTTTTTCTGTTAAACGTTCAATTAGGTTTAATAAGAACATAATTATAATAATGAAGGGTAAGTTCATTGATTCTTTTATTTGCTAATACAGTTGATTATTAAATTGAACTTTTTTAAGTATATCTTTCGTATAGTTAAGTCGAAAAAAAATTGACAACCTAAGTAAAACTATATTATTTAAGGCTATCATTTATTTTTATTTATTTCAGTTCTTAACATTTACAAAGAACACTGTAACACTTATAAAAAGTAAATAATTCATGCTGCAAAATACATCACGTATATGACGATTTGAACATATCTGATTTAGCCCTATACTTAATGTTCCTCACATTCAGCACATTCTTCAACACTAACAATCCTTGTATAATACTTAATTCTAGAAATATTCATTAATTTGTTTCCTTTTCTTGCAACATTTATGAATGTATTTGTTCGAACCCCTATGAAATAACTGTTATTTGAGGTTATTCTACTTATATCAAGTATGAGTTCTTATCGGTACGTATTTTCGAAGTGAATATCGCCTTAACTTCTGCCACATATATTATCTTACTGGAATGTTGTTTACAAATGTATAAATTAACTGTATTTATATACAAAATAACATAATCTGAATGAACTTAAACAAAATTCAAAACTTAGTTACTTTTCTTACGCTCAAGGTTGCGAGATTTAATATCATTTAGTTAAATATGCTTTTATTTCGTTTAGTTAAATTATTAACTGAATTAATATATTCTTAATAAATTAGATTTGTTTTTAGTAACAAGAATTAAATTATTGAATAATTATAGTGATTAGCAGTAAGTTTAATGAAAAATTAATTATCGTATTGTTGATTTTGAATATCTAGTTAGAACTAATGCAAGAAACCTCTTCTAAAATTTTTTTATTTAAATTGGATTCATCATGTACTTAAAATTATTAAATATATAGCAATAATGTTTAAGCTAGAAGGAAAGAAATTCACAATATAAAACAAAACATTTTCGGTAAGAGCAATTTCTTTTCAGTTGTAAAAATAATAATCATACCATTACTATATATTGTATACGTTTAAAAACTTCTAAAAAATAACTAATGTTTATCTTTATTAATCAAAAGGGAATTAAATTTTTCTATACATCAGAAAATAAATATAGAAAACAATATTTCAAATAAGTTTAGTATAAGATTGTTAATATCAAAGAATATATTCAAAGTCATTTTTGTAGGGAAAAAAAATCAGTTAAATTCCATTCCTACTCAAATAATATACGTAATTTTTTTTATATAGTACATACGTTAGAAATTTTTAAAAATATTTAGAACAATTGTGTTTACGTAAATTGAAGTAAATTTTCGTGTAACGCATTTAAAAACTTTGCTTTATAAAAGCAATTTAATTTCAGTTGTAAAAACAAGAATCTTTTCACTACCATGCACTGTACACTTACAAGAGTTTTGAAAAAATAGATAATATTTATCATTGTTGTTCAAAGATTAAGCCCTTTTTTTCTGTACATCAGAAAAAAAGGGGGGAAATGTCAAAGTAATGTAACTTTTGAATTATTATTAGTACAAGATATTAATAGTTTTAAATTAAATAGTCAATGGGTAAAAAGAGGCTCTTAAATTATTTTTCCTTCTAAAATTTCTTTCAAAAATGTTGTAGGTATTTAAAAATTAATATTTAAATATTAATAATACGAACTATTTTTCAATATAATTAATGTTGATGAATGTAATTATTTCATATTTTTTTTTGTTTTTGTATTAAATAATTCAATACAATTTATTTAGAATGCATTTTCATATTTTTCATTTAACAGGAAGAAAAGAATGCATATATGAAAAAAAAATTAACTTAGCTATAAGCTAAGCAATACAGAAAAATAAACTTGTTGAATAGTTCTAAAATTAATATTAAACAAGATTGTTAGTTTTAAAAATTATATAGCATGTAAGGAAAGAAAGAAGTGGGTTTTTGAAAATCAACAGAGTAAGAAAAGAAATAATAAAAATTAAAGAAGTTACAATCAAAGGAGAAATAATAATTAAAGTTCCCATAGGAAAAAAAGGATTACTGTAAAATAAATTTTAAAAAAATAAATTTTTCGAATATTTTTGAATATGATATCAAATAAGATTGTTAGTCTTTTAGATTATATTGAATGTAAGGAAAAAAAAGAAGTAGTTTTTCGAAACATTAAATGGAAAGAAAAAAAAATATTAATAGAATAATTCATAATTAAAGAAAAAATTATAATTAAAGATCTTACAGAAAAAAAGTATAGCTGTAAGATAATTTTAATAAATAAACTTGCTGAATATTTCTAGCATTTATTATTAAGCATGATTGTTGGTCTATCAGATTAAACAATGAGAAAAAAAAAAGAGTGGGTTTTTGGGAAGCTAAACGGAAAGAAAAATAGATACAAATTAGAGAATTAATATAAAAGCGAAAATAATAATTAAAGATCTAAAAAGAAAAAAGAATTGTAGTAAAATATTTCTTAAAAAAATAAACCTATTAAATATTTTTCGAATTTTAATATTAAACTAGATTGGGTTTTATTTTCTCAAAAAATGTAAGAAAAAGATGTTAAATTAATTTCCTATTTCTATATTGTATAAATTTTGTGTCTTATAGTGTATTCATTAGAATTTTTTAATGTTGAAATATAGAGTAATTATTGAAATTATAGTATAGCCTCTCATAAACTTATTCACAATACAATAAATGAGTTAATGAAATCAAAAACAAATGTATAAAGTGTACTCCAACTGTATTAAGTACTGTATTTATACAGTAGGAAATTAGTATTAATTCCCTCTGAACAGACTTGACTGGAAGAATAAGAACTTATAATTAAAATTTGCTTCCAATATATTTATTAAAATTATATCAATCTTATCTAATTTAAGAGTGCGCTTGAATACAACTGGCTTATCAGTACGTATACAACATTTTTATTCTTCTCTCTCAATTAATTTATTAATTAACCCATGATTGCCAATGACAATCATCCATCATATTACACTAAAGGTCAATATATTCAACAATAAAAAGATATCAAAAACAATTAAAAGAAATCCCGCAATTTATTTCTAAAAGTAATTGTGGCTGAAGTAACTTAGGGGTCATGGTCAGGACTCACGGCCGGTGGTTTTCTTCGAGCTTTGATATCGCTAAAGACCCATCGTATAACCGGGGCTGAATCACGTTAAGTATGTCGAGTCCTTGTCCTGCCATTGACATGGTGTGGCAATTCGAGAGGGAGTTACCAACTCCGTTGTTATCCTAATTATTTAATCGGGGTTCAAAATTACGAGAACTGTCGCCAATAGCCTACGTTTTACTTCTCAGTGCGACGGCAATAAGAACAAGCAATGGTTAAAATTATTTGTTTATTTCAATATTATCATTAATTTATTATAGTTATTTATCTAACAACTTGATTTCGTATAATGAGATATTTAGAGCATATTTATTTTTTCCCTTTTTTAAATTAATTACATACATATCCAATTACTCTTGTTCTGTTTGTGTCCGATAAATTCATCCAGAATTTATTGTTGTTTAGTACAACCAAAAAATTGTAACTGCGCACTTAATATCATTATATTTGCTTAGCATTTAATGTAAAAAAGAAAGTCTAGTTTCCTTCTAAGGGAAAAATTCTGAAATTATATCTCTTATAATCTTATCTTGTATACAGTAACTCTTTTATTTCATTGCATAAGTATACATAATGTAAGTATATTCATAAACAGCAATAAAATAATTTAAGAAGCCAAAAGTTAACGATTGTTTTGCTAACTTAATTTAGTCACCATAAAGTTAAGGAGTAATACTGGTTACATTGTTTTAAATTTAGTGAAAAATAACTCTTTCAAAAACTTGAAAAACAAACTGTGAAAAATTTCAGTAACAGGAATGTCACTGCAACTTCTTGGGGAAAAAAATAAATTCTTAAAGCACACACTCTCTGATAAAGTCCACTACTCTTTTCCGAAACTGTGTTAAGACACATCAACTTGTCAGAGTTAAAAGTTAATCATTTGCGAAGTAATTAATCTTGACGGTGAAGTCTGTTTTTATGTGGAATCGATTCATTTCCCACTTGCTTCTTAAGAAACTATGGACGATCCATTGAGTCCCTTTCCTTTCTTGGCTAATGAAATCGATAACATTTTAGTGTATTAAAAACTCATACAATGGACACGTTAGTGATAATTTATACTACACCTTATTAAGATTAAATTAACAAAGAAAAATCTAATCAATCGTTAGGGTCAAAATATTTTTGTTTGTTTAGAAATATTTATCTCTACAAAATCAAATTGATTTTAATTTTTTTAACGATAGAATCGAATATTTTATTAATATAACAAACATTTTTTTTTCTGATACAACAATGGTATTAAAATACACTTACCTATTCGGAAAAAACATTTTTCGTTAAAAATACGAATACTACAAGTGCATATTATTTCTGTAACTAAAGTTCTGAAAGCTATTTTTATAAAATACAGTTACAACTATTTTTACAAAATACAGTTACGACTGAAAAAAATACAGTATACGATTATCTTCAAACAAAATAAAATTCCTAAGAATTTGAAAAATATATATGTGAACTAATTCACCAAACGATATTTTGAAAACGCGATTATTAACTGGAATTTGCTACAATCAATTACATTATCTTCTATATCATCTTTTATTTGACTATGTCGGGATCTAGTTGATTGTAAATAGATAACAACCGAACTATATTATATTTTTAAAGCCAGATATGCTGAAGTTGCGTTAGCAGTACTTTAGAGTTATAGATAATGAATCTCAAAGTTTTAAGTGATGAACAACTGAAAAAGTAGACACCTAAACTGGAACCTCAAAATTTTGACTTTTACCTCCCATGAAAGCTTAAAACTTCATTATTCCAGACGATAATTATTCTTTGGAGGATTATCGTCTTGAATAATGAAATTTTTATCTTATCAGAAGCCGAACACGATTTGAACATCGCCTGATACGAACTCAGGACCCCGATTATTACTCATATCCCTTATTCTCCTTGATATAATGGAATATTAGAACATATTGTCTAATTTTTTATACTTTTGTTTTAATTAGAGTTTTTTAAGCTTCGTTTTTATGTTCAAAAGTATGCTATTTTTCATTTTGAGTTTTTAGCACTTAAACATAACATTGCGTATTATATAACATAAGATAAACAAAATGTGTGATTTTTCTATATAAATAAATTTTTTAATTTTAAAAATTGGGGCGAAAAATCTATTAATATTTGAAAAAGTTCAAGTAATTGAAACTAAGAAACATCTTGATAATGCAATATCAGTATCAATACGGATCCAAATTTTTGGGGAACCTCAAACTATCCAAATAGTTTTTTTCTGGAATTGAGAGTACAAATTTACAGATTGTATTTTATAGATTAAATTCACATTTCTCGAAATATTTTTTTCAGATATCTTCAATTTCAATTGATTGAATGTTTATCAACGTCACACTTAAAAGCAACACAAATTGTAATGGTGAGGAACCTCATAATTTTGAACTTTGTTTATGTTACGAGGATCATACTTGAGCTGGCACCTCCTTTCAACCTCCTACTTTATTTTAACGGGAGGGGTTCGATCCTCATCTGAATCAACGTACATCAGCTCCTCTACAATTATAAATAAAAATTATAAGAGTAAAATTGATATCAAATTTTTGTATTTTTCCTTAACAATTCAATCTTCAAATTTCTTTTTTCTAGCGTTTATTGTAAGAAATTGGTTTAGACACCAATGAAGTACATATAATTATGTCTCATGTTTTATTCTTACAAAAATGTTTCACTGTCATTGCATAAACAAAAATCAGCAAATTTCGTAAGTTTACTAGTTTTGAGATCCCTGCATGGATTTTAAAAGACTCTTTTATTTATTTATTTTCAATTTAAAATGAATTTAGCCATCTAAGAGATCATTGTTTTAGTCAACAACTAAGTTATCCTCCAAGCCCTTTTCAAAAGAAATATGTTATGAATATATTTTCTGGTCAAATTAAATAAGCAAGTAAGTGAGGGAGGGAATGATATATAAAATATATTAAATTTCCATTCAGTTGTCATAGTATCATTTCCTTTAATTCTAATATTTAACTGAATAATTTAATAATCAATTCATAAAAGTAGCACCTTTGGTAGTTTAATCTTTTCTTTGCAAAACTTTGCATAGAACAATTTTCATATACACTTTTGTTGTGTTTTATTAATTTTTTTTGTCAATACTTTTCTCTGCGATTCTGAAACTTTGTGATTGTAATAAATCACATTTTTCCCAAGAAATTTTTACTCGAATTATCTGGAATTCAAGATTTCTCTGGCGATGACTTTGTTATTCTGTCTTTTTTTTTATCTTCTTACAACTTCTTACTTACTTTAAGGTGAATATTTTGTGAATATATTTTAACACAAGAGTGTTTTTATTCCGTAAACAGTTGGTATTAAAAATATTTCTTAGCATTGCAATAGTTTTATTTAAAAATATTTTTAGTAGTGAAAAATGTTACAATAAGCGACGACAAAGTCAAAAGTATATCACTATAGATAGTTTTTGAAAAATAGTTGTTTTATTACAAATATATAAAATTTAAAAAATAATAAATAAATTCATCACATATATTTTGTACATTAATACATAATTACAAGATGAAATCCATAGATATTTATTATATGATGGTAATATAGAAATTTCCTGAAGCGCATATTAACGTTTACAAAGAGGTCGCCTAGTAAATAACGAGACTTACACTATAAGATATTTTTTTTCGTATATATTTGCCTATTATCACTTTCAATATACACTCTTCCTCTATACTTACAAAGATCCATGCGAATCTTTCTTTGTTTTCAAAACAGTGCTGAAAGTCTTCTATCAGCTCCTGCAGGACGCTTGCGGCTGTCTCTTCCAAACTTCTACGGGCTGAAATCTTGTTTTTTTTTAATCCAGATTTCACCTTAGGAAACAGATAGAAGTCACACGGATCAAAATCCAGCGAATAAGGCAAATGATCTAACACTAGGATGCTCCACTTGGCAAGGAACCCCTTGACATACAATGTGGAATGAGCCACTGTATTGTTTTGGTGGAAAAATTTGCCTTACGGATTCCCTGTCAATTTCTGCAGTCTCAGCAATCGCACAAATACTTAACCGACTGTCAGATCAAAAAAGATCACGGATTTTTTTGATATTGTCATCCCTTTTTGACACGACCCGGGTTTGAATCATCTTCAACATCTCGGCCATCTTGAAAACACTTAAACCGCTCAAACACACATGCACGCTGTGAACATTCGTTGCCATACACTTCTTTCAATACATTATAAATTTCAGTAGTGTTTTTTCAAAGTTTTTTATGAAGTTTTACAACAATTTGTTGGTTCATTTTTGCACTTATAATTTTGCTGGCGAGACAAAAAAAAAAATAACTAATGCGAACTAAGACTACGACTGTATGGATTTGTTTACATTGTTATGTAAATGTCTAACCTTCGTATGCAGTAATATGAGCAAAAGAATATATCCTAAACTAGGCTTTAAAAGCGTTTTTTAGAAAAATGCTGCAGATTTATCAGCATTCATTAACTTTCTTAGGAAATATAGGTACATATTAACAATTAGCTCGAATCGAATATTTATTGATTTTTCACTTAAAAAAGTAATCTTATATTTACAAGATATATTCAATTACTGTAAAAATATATTTTGCTGTGAAATTTAGGAATAAAATAATAATGCATAACAGGTTGCGTATTTGTATATTAAATTAATTACAAATTGAAATGAAATGGTAAATATACTTGTTCCACACTTTCATATATTCGAAAAAGCTCTTACACATTTAATGGTCAAATTTTTTTTTTAAATTTTATTTAAAAGTTTCAAAAGTTATCAAAACGGACTTACAATTTTTTTTACTGTAGGAAAAATTATCATTTATCCCCATCAAGATAATCCGTAATAAAGTTCACCGATGCTCATTAATTTTCTCAAAAAAATAATAAAATAAGCATTTTATTTCTCTTTATTTGAATTAGTATCATCATTAAGTCGATTTGAAATAACTTTTACTTCTCATTAGACATATTAATATACATATCGCAGATAGTGAGAGGTTAAACTATCGAAACAATTTTGCTTTTGATACTGATCTCTTCACAATAATATAACACAATACTAATACTTCAATAAAGCCACTACAATTCAAAATGACTCCATTTATGTAGAATCTATTTAACAACATATTTACGATTACAATAACGCATGCGAAACTAACGTCTTTTTTCATGGACCAAGTAATTCAATTTTTCAAATTGAAAACATTCCGTATTAGCTTAAGCTAAAACTGTTGGGAATTGGTTGGAGGAAATCAAAATAGATAAAACAAGTGACGTTCATTTAACAATACAACCATTGGTTGCTTAAAGTATCACACGAAATATCCAAAAGAGAAACAAAAAAAGTCTGTCTATTTACACACCTATCAAACTTCTTTGCAGAAAAGTATTAATGACGTCATCTTTCTAATACATTTAAATTTCAAAATTTTCCAAAACAATTCTTTTTAGCTATACTTTCCTTTTTTGCAGTGTCTTATTCAAGATATGATATAATTTCAGTTCCCTGAATCTTTGAGATATAGTCTGTAATTGTGTAATGGGTTTTCCCGCGTTTTTTACTTCTTTGATTAACCTTTTAGGCTACATTATGACATTATTTAATTTCAGAATCTTAGCTTCTGAAGAAATCATGAGGCATGTAAAGTAGAATTTCTAAAAAGTATAACACATTGGAAACTACCAGAGACAGAAATGCGACGTGTTATGGGTTGGAGAGCAGATAGCAGTTTAGTGAAATTGTTGTACACACGATATCATTGCAAGAAAGGATTGTTGGAAATCTGATATTTAACTCAGAACTAATTTTGCAAGAGTTTATTCATACCCAGTACTACTTTTGCTGTTTATAAAATAAGCAATATTTCCAATTTTAACCTTCGGTTATCTGCGTGAAATAGAAATTGCTCCACAATTAAAGTAAAAGTTTCAGTACAATCATTCTCTGGAACAGATTAAAACTAGTTTAATTTCTTGAAGTAACTTTTCTTGACTGAACATTTATTGAGTTTCTATTACTCAAATTAGTTAAGGCGAAGCAAGGGGTCGCAATTGAAAGCCGAAAAATAAGCGTCAGATATAAAATTCAAAAACACAAAACCATATTTCGAAGCTACTAGACTCAGAATCTAACACTCGTGATTTCTTTTTCTTTTTCCCTTGGATATCTTCCAAGTCAACTTCCACATTTTTTTCGTTCTTTCGTACATCATGGATACGTTTTAGTTTGAAAGAAATGACAAGGTTGGACACCATTCTGACAAAGATCGAAATAGCCTAGAAAAATAAAATATTTTGAAGTGACGACAGCTCATCCTCTTTTAATAATGACACTGTACATCAAAAGTAAAAGAAACGTTATTCAGCAGTTTTATCTATTACATTAACTTATATTTGCAACAACGCTTTCAAAATCTTTTTAATTAATTTTAAACAACAAAAATAGATTTCTTGTGTATAGCTTTCTTATGAAGAACAGCTTTGCTATCATATTTTCTTTAATAATATTAAATAATGCAATAACTATTTTACTAATACAATTAAGATTTTCTAGTCTGTTATTTTAGCTTATATTTCGAAATCTAAACTATCATTTGTACAAAAAAAACAACAAACTAAAAAAATGAATAGTTAAGTTTTTATCCAGGTTTTTTAAAAAAAATATCAGAGAATTTTTTGATTGTTACTTAATTGTTCTACAATCGAAAATATTAATTTTTCAACAAGTGTTTTAAAAATATTTATTAGATGTCCTTTTTAGAACGATTACTTTAAACTTAATTTATAAGATATTCAATGATTTCTTTCTTTTTGTTTTTTCAACCGTTGGTAATTGTGTTCAAATTAACTTATTTTCATACCAAAAACTTAGAGAGATCTAAAAACCACCATAAATAATGTCTATCATAACAGATTGGAAATTCTGAAATATATATGACAAAAACGAATCTCCCTTCTTGAAGATACCCTTTAAAGCTTTTTATTATTTTTTTTTCTTTGATTTCACAAATTTGTTTAAATCGTTATTTTCTTTCATGAAAATTAAATCAATGTACAGATTATATGTATATATATATAATATGTGTGTGTGTGTGTGTGTGTGTGTGTGTGTGTGTGTGTGTGTGTGTGTGTGTGTGTGTGTGTGTGTGTGTGTGTGTGTGTGTGTGTGTGTGTGTGTGGCTTGTAACTTAATTCCCATTAATTTCTCCTATAATAATTTAATTACTAAATTTACCCATTCTCTTTAAAAGATAATATCTGTATTTCCTGATCCCTCCAAAGTATTCTTTTATTTATTACATCACGCGTTCTAAACTGGTTAACTATTTAAGCCAATTATAAACTGTCAAACACACCTTCTATTTCCTATCTATTATAATTTTCCTCCGGAATCCCTTTTTCTACCGGTCTCTGACATTTTAAAATGAAATTTCATATATATAAACACAAACACAGCGAGAAGCACTATCTTGCTCTGTTTTGATGCAATAGCTTGAATCAAAAGGCTAAGTGGAAATGGTTTCTCTCTCCGCTTAAAATAAAAGAATATCAATATACTCTCTTAGTTATGAAGCATTTGATGATTTATTTAGTTTTACTGGTTCCTTATTAGCGTCGTACATAGAAGCAACTAGATAGCTATTGGAACCTCGTAATTCTGAACTTTGGTCAAGTGACGAGGACGACATTTAAACTGGCACCCCTTCCCCAAACCTTCACATCACACAGAGAAAGCTTGAATTTTCAACAGGTTTACTGTGTACTAACTCCACTACACGGAGAGTCTTTAATGGCATCAGGTTTCGAACCGACGACTCGACAAAAATAACCCCGACCACAAGCTACTGCGGCCTAATTTTGAAGCAATGGCTAGAGAGAGGTATTTCCAAAGATCATATTATCTTTAAAAAATTAAATTTATCTATAATAATGTTAATTCAAAATTCTACGAGGTGGAAATTTCTGCTATTGCATAGAACTTCTTCAAAGCTTTGTTAGATCAGCATCAGATTTTTTGTGTGTTGTGAAATTAAACGTTAATCTAACTATTGATTTTTTATTATTCAGTTCACATTTTTTAAAAAAATTAACATACTAAAATAAAGTCAAAATGTATAAATACTTAGCATTTTATGTAGCCTTTATGTATTATCTAAAACAACATCATTTTAACTTTATTTTTATCTTCTATAATGTGCTAAGTAAATGGAACATTATCTTAAAGTAAATAGTAAATTACCACAACATGTAAACAACAAGTATTCATTGCCTGGTTTTTAAATATTCAAAAAAAAGTATATTCAGGAAGAAGTGTGGTGCTAAAAAGTTGTAAATCGCATTAGTTTGAGTATGTCATTCTTTTGTGAATTATTATTAGTTCAATATATTTATTTATGAGCATCAAAGAAATTTTATATTTTTGTAAATTCAGTTTGCGAACCTAGAGATGTCCGAGGGCTGTCATTCTCTTACCAGTCAGTCGGAGTTCGAGCCTTGATCCTAATGAATACCAGCCGATATAGCGAAGCACGATTTAAATCATTTGGAGCCTCAAGCTCCTAATGGTACGGTGTAGTTTGGTAGTGCCAGCTCAAGTGGCGTACTCAGCACTTGCTCAGGTTCAAAATAATGAGGTTCGTGGTCGTTATACTGTGTATTGCTTCCAAAGGCTGACTCTAAAAGCAATCAATCAATTGTATAAAATTCCGTAGTTCATTTTGCCAAGTAAGAAAATGTCAACGATGCGATATTTGGCTAATAATGGAAGGATGATATCAGTCACCTTTTCCTATTTTGCTTTAGTGGTAGTTTCCATCATAACGTGACCTCAAACACATGGTTTTAAGTAACTCGTTTAACATTATTTTAAACTTTAAACATAAGTTCTATCAGCATTATTATTATTAATGCTGTTTCACACACTTCAGGAAAAGTGAGAAAACTTACCATTAGCTACGGAACGAATGCAGAATATTTTCAAAGAATGGATGATGGCGTTATAAAAGCGTGATAGACTGATTTATCATTTTGCTTGAAAAAGAATATGCAGTGACGTAGTAATTAAAGACCGTGGCAGGAAAATTAATTGCTAGAGTGTTTGATAACGGATACTCATCATTTTTTACTATAAGAAAAAAATACCGAAAAATCAATCTTTTTTCGACCCATAGAAGCTTGTAATAAAGAAAATTAAGAGCCAAATTTCAAATAGTTCATAAGTAAATCTTTTATAACTTATTGATCAGAAGATTATTACAAAAAGTTAAAAAAGAATGAGGATTGATCAAATGATGTAATAGAAACCTTCAGAACCCAGTGACGTCACTCATTATTCAAGATTTTGATTTTCAAATGAAAAGAGTAGTTCGTTGCCTCTTGAATAAAATTAAAAATTTCGGACCAGTGCAATCATTGGTGAGGTCATATGGAAGGCCAACATTCGTTAAACAGGAGTCTTACAAAGTTATTATTGGTAAAGACTTACTCCTTCAAACCATACTGAAATAAATATTATTGTATCCTAGTTTAAATGTCTTTAATTTTCATGTTTATTACATAAACCGATATATTTCGAATTTCAATGCCATTTGATTTTTTTTCATTTCGTGTAAATAGTTATTTCTTCCGGTTTTATTTAATTATAACATTTTTCATTTGAAATCAATAATTTTTTATTAATTCAATTTACTTTGACTCTTAACATCTCAAAAAGTGTCAGCAATACGTAACCAACGAAGTACTGT
>BMAW01071514.1:131583-178647 GCA_019974015.1 Nephila pilipes
ATACGTACAGGACGGCTGTGTGTGGCGAACGATTTTCTGTCAACTGTACTGGAGGTTAATTTGGTACTTCCTTAATCGGTAAGCTACTTTTACTTCTTTCACGATTAACTGTTCCAACACTGTGTAATAGTTCTGACAGAATAATTTAAATGCTGAGCTATACAATACACTGAATATACCGACTTTTATTCCAATGATGCACCTCTATTGAATTCTAAAATGTTCTAATTCTTGTCTCTACTCCTAAAAGTTTGGTTTGTCTTTCTTACGCGTTATTGAGTCAGTCAGTATCGTGTTCATGTGGAGTCTACAAGACGAAAATTCAGGATTCAGGCGTAATCACATTGGAAATCAGATAATTTAGTGTCATAACCTCAATCCTCCAACCTCTGGAGCTAAAGTAATAAGTGTTTCCAGTAGATCTGAAATGAAGGCGTGAAGAGGAAGAGGCAGGGAAAATCTAGTGTTTAGACAGATTGTTACTGAAGTATCCGAGTTTCTAATACTGAATGAATAAAATACGCAGAGGGATATTTGAGTGAACCATTCTTTAATTCCAGAGATCATAGATTTGTGATTTGTAATTATTCGTAATATTATGTATATAATTTTATTTATAGGGTTATAAGTAAATATAGTAGAGGTACTACATGTGTGGATTCTTCCTTGGCCTTACGATATGATAATATGCATACTAGATACATATTTTGCTATTTGCCAAGTTTCAAGAAATTGTGATACTATTTTTTTGAAACGTGCTAATTTCATTGACAGTGAATAAATATTACAGAAACGAAAAGCCTCCATTATTTAATATATTTATGAGAAATGATATTATAAAAAGAAAAAAAAAACTTCATTTCTCATTAAAACATTACTTGTCTTATAGATGATGCTAATTAAAAAATTAATGCTAAATTACTCAAGAATATTTCTTTACTTCCTGAAACCGGGGACAAAAATTATTTCTTAAATATTATAATCGTTACGTTGTAAATATTTAAAAACGTAAGTAATCTGAGTTAAACTTTATGCATAATGTAATTACAAAAACATCGGAATAGTATTATAAATAATTACAATTAATAAGATCACAGCTCCTGATTTTCTATATCAGCTGTAAATTTATTGGCTTTACATGTAAAAAATCTTTTATGTTTAAAGTTATTAATATGATGAAGAGAGTTTTCATTGAATGATTTTTTATCAACGTCGCTCTTAAAATTTACGCAAGGTCTGTTGGCAACCGACTTTGTAATTTTGAGCCTCGACCAAGTGACAAGGACGACACTTGAGCTAGCATCCCCAGACTTCAACACCACGCCAAGAGGAGGAACATGGAGGCTCGATAGATTTAAACTAGATCAGAACAACAAACTACATCAGACATGTTGGTTCTTTATTGGCATTAGGATTCGAACTCAAGAATCGACGGAAACGCCATAGGCTGGGAGTTTGCGACCATGATCACTAGAAAACCGCTGCTGTGATGGAGAACAAATGACTGAGGACTCTCTTTATTTTAAAAATTGTTTAATTTTTGGAATTTGAAATGACTGCAATAAATAACTGAAATAATAAATATCCTTATGAAAAATCCTCTTAAAATATTTTTATTTCATAATGCAAAAGTATTTTATTTATTATTTCAGTTACTTAAGGATTCTGAATGGATTTCAATTTACTGTACAAAAACCTGGATTACAATAATGTATTAATAATACTTTATGTATTCATCAAAAACTAAACTCTCTAACTAACAATAATATTCTTATGCTAAAGAATAGATGGGAAATTTTTACCCCAACTCTATATTTTTGAAATTTTTAAAATTTTGGTATTCTTCGCTCAATTCATTTTAAGAGGTAATTCTCTCTACGAAAATAAACGGTGTTTACTCAAATAATTGAATTAAAAACGAACGAATAAGAACAATGACAAATTAAATAATTAATCGAATAGTAAAATAATTAATTAATGAGAGCAGATGATGGTAAAGAAAACATCACAAACATCTGCAGCAAAATAAATATTTTAATTATAAAAATCAAAACTGAAAAAACGCGCAATTATTTTCTTTAAAAATCAACTAGGAGTCAAACAGTAAAAAAAACAAAACTCACACACAAGATTAATGTATAAGAATTCAAACTTTACTAAAACTTTTTTAACACCATTATAACAAAGAAATGTTGAACACCGCAGTAACGTTCACGTTAACTGAATTTATAAACCTTATTTCTCATAATTTTGAATTCATTTTGTTCTTGACATATCCTTTATATGAAAATTAAGAAGAGCCATAAAGCTTATTTTTAAAAAAGGCCATTCTGTTGATTCCATTGTTAATCGAGTCTTAAAAGAGAATAAAATCTTTTATACTAATTTTCAGTGATAAATTACCTTGTCTTATACAATAGCATTTGTCTATACATGAATGTTCTTTTAGTATTCGAAGTAATATGTTAATGAATGAATCTCATTCGACCGCGATTCTGTTTTAAATTAATTTCATGAAGATTCGAGATTATCAATTTATAAGCTCAAGAATTTAGTAAATAAATAATGTAAAATCACACTTCTGGAAGTGGATTTTTCAATTTCTAAGCTGAATTATAGATATTGGTTGGTTATTAATGTCATACTTAGAAGAAAACAAGACTATTGTGGAAGGATCATGAAAGCTTTTTTTGGCAAGAATCATGTTTCAAATATAGATTTATTCAAAATAGATATTATATGAAAATTAATTTTATTGGTAGAATTCCAGTACGAGTTTTTAGTCGTTTTAAAAAATTTATTTCAAAGAAAATAATGAAATTCACAAGCACAAAATATTCATTAGACTAATACATTTTGCAAAATGTATTAGTCTAATAACGAACATTAAATTTTGTTTTAAATTGGGTAAAACGGCCACAGAAACCTATGAAATGATTAAAACTGTTCATGGTGACGAGGCTATGAGTCGTTCGCGTGTGTTTGAGTGGTTTGCAAGGTTTAGAGATGGAAGAGAAGCGACGGACGATGATGAGAGGTGTGGTCGTCCACGTTCGAGTCGGACTGATGAAAATGTCGAGCGAGTGCAAGCGTTGGTGCGCTCAGACCGTCGAATGACGATAGAATTGATTGCGGAACCTTTAAACATGAGTGTAGGGTCTGTTTTTACGATAATGACGGAGGATTTAAAGAAAAAGAAACTCTGTGCGCGCTTTGTGCCACACATTCTGACTACGGAGCAAAAAGAACACCGAATTGCTTCTTCCGAAGATTTGATTGCCGCGGCCGATGAAGACCCTAACTTTTTGAAAACCATCGTCACCGGAGACGAGTCGTGGTGCCTCGAATATGATCCGGAAACTAAACGCCAAAGTTCGGAGTGGACAAGTCCGGGAAAGGGTCGACCGATGAAAGTTCGTGCGTCAAAATCAAAAACAAAGACGATGCTTCTCGTGTTTTTCGACAGTCGAGGAATTATCCACCACGAATTCCTTCAACAAGGGTCCACTGTCACTGGTGCCTTTTACAAGGATGTGCTACACCGGCTACTGAAAAGAATGCGGCGTGTGAGACCCGAAATGTTGGGCAGTGGAAACTGGTGTCTCTTGCATGACAATGCACCGTCACACAAATCCATCATTTTTCAGCAATTCTTGGCGAGCAGGCAGGTTGTAACCATCGACCACCCCCCATATTCACCTGACCTGTCCCCTCCGGACTATTTTCTGTTTCCAAAGTTGAAATTGAAGATGAAGGGACAGCGGTACGCGTCGGTAGAGGACATCGAAGCGTCAGTGACGAGGGACCTGCAGAGTGTTGCAGTCGAGGCGTTCCAGAAGGCGTTCAAAGATCTTTATACAAGATCCAAACGTTGTATTGAAGTGCAGGGGGATTATGTAGAAGCTTGATATTAAATAAACTTAATTTCGCTGTGTTATGTTGTCTCTGTGCATTCAGTCCTGGAACTTTTTGAATACACTGTGTATAAGTAAATTAAATTGATGCATCGTAATTAATTTTTTGGATAGAAGTGACTCTTTATTTAAGTTAGATAATAGTATATTCATTACTTATATAAGATACGAATTTACTACAAGTGAGAAGTGTTATAATCAGAACGAGTTATTCAATACGAGTTCATTAAATATTATTATTAGATCATAATATAGAATTGATTAGTTTTGTAGGATTCGAAAGCGAAGTAACCTTATCTTCAGTGATTAATAAAGTTTTTTGCCTTCTGTTACGTATATTCGATAGTAGACAAATGACTATTTTATTAGACATTAAGATGTATAGTTAAATAATGAAAGTACTAATTCTTACAAACACTTAACATTACACATGCTAAATTCTTCAGCAGAAAAGGACCCTTCAATTTTAAAGTATCTTCAGCAGTCAAATATAAAATGATTTTCTCAAGCTATAATTTGCCTTATTTTTAATAAGGAGTGAAAGTATTTTAAATTAATAAGTGTTGTAAAAAATACATTAGCTTCTGAGCAGTTTCTCTTATTGTAGATACAGAGGTCTTAAACTTATCATACATTTCTATGTTTTCTTTAGCCCATTTACTTCTATCGTCTCTCAATTATGTTGAATCGGACTATCGCAAATTATCATGTATTATATTTTGTATAGGAAGGCCCTTGGTATGTCGATCTGCAGAGTTCGACAAGTCAGGACAATGTTGCTACCAAGCGGTATCAGTCAACCTAAGGATTTCAGAAATTTTACTGCTTACTAATGACTTCGAATTTTAGGAAGTATTTCTCATCCTATACACAACAATACTAGAATCTAACCAAAGATAAATTTTGCTGCAAATATCACTAAATATAATTCGGACTAATATTTACAAATTCTAACTACAATTATTATTCTCATTAATTCTGAACGAAGCAAAGTTAATATTTAAGAAAAACTGCTCTGGTATAAGAAACTATAAAACTATTTTTTGATATTAATGTTTTTGCCACAATTCTTAAAATAAGCTACAGCGCCATATGTACTTTCACTGGCGTCACAAAAAATGTGTAAAGAAATTTCTTCTTCAAAGATGCAATTTTCAAAATATTTTCTTGGTTATTTTATTTAAGTAAGTTAGCTGAAAGCCAAAATTTCCAATTTTAACTCAGATAAAATGATTTCAAAACAGTCAAATCCTTTGGCCAATACTTTCGGACAAAATTTTTTAAATATTATTATGAATGGTGACTCAAGATCTCAGTTGTATCATATATTTTAGCCACAAGTTGTACAACAAAACCTTTTGTTATCTTTCTTTGATTTACATAATACACTGCTCTAACGCGACAGTTTCGATTCTCATCGAATCTTTATCTATGTTCCAAATTAAACCTAATATCGTAGTTTAGTGCAAGTGATCTACTAACAGCTATATCATTAGATAACTATGATTTTTTTCAGTTCTCGAGAATTTGAATTAAATTTACATAAATTCAAGCTCGCGTCATTGAAAATACCTACTGCATTAGATGACATAAAATATCCATCTTCTACAGCCATGGAAAAGATCACAAGCATAAAAGGATGATTTCAATATGTCAACACATTCGGGTATACATTTATATACCTTCTAAAATAAATGCGCAACTATTAAGTCCAAAAGACAAGCACTGCATGTTCTTTATCTTGAAGCACTCATAATTTCCAACACTGAACCAAAACAATTTCAGATATTTACGATATTTTTTACTATACTAACGTTTAAAAACATCTTTTGAATATCGCTTGTGAACGCAATTTCATATTTTTGAAATTTGAGTGTAACGTAAATTAAATCTGGGACAAGATTAAGTCCACGAAATACCAAATAATTGAGATATTTTGAATTTTCACCCTTCGAGGAAGCATCAAAAACAGTTATTGCACAATACGTTTCCTTATCAGGTCTAACTACAGTTCTGTTCCTTTTTGGATCAAGAGGTATACATTTGATGGACCAAGTTTTTTGGACTATTTTTATTAAAATTTAATATACCTATAAAACATTTTTTTGGAATTGATTTAAATCCGTTACAAGTAAAGTGATTATGGGTTTCGAAGTAAACAGCGTTTACCCCAGAACTGATCAACTATCAATCCATTGTTGCATACAGTTAATCAGTTTCTGTCTAATTTTACATATTGCTTGTAAAGGGAGCGTACAAGTGTCTACAAGATATATGGGAGTATATAATATCTATAAAAGAGCGTCGTATCAATTTATTCTTCTACATACAATATCATTTTTCAGTTATGTTCATCAATTATTCTTTTATATTCCTCACAAATTTTCTATTTCATTTATTTCATCATTAAATTTTAAAATCGTTTATTAGCGGCTTCAAATTGCAATCTGGTTTCCCAGAACTCAACTTTCTATACATTTTTCAATACATTTTTTATCCGAATGCTAAAGAATTTCGCACTCATTTGTTAAAGCAAGTGTATCAAACTCCCAAAACAATTTTAAATCATTCGTTATCGCAACATCTTTTATTACAGCAATATTTTGAAAACTAGTTTATTCATTATATAAACCAGAGCTAGTTAAAACCCGATCTAAAAACAGTGCTGATGACAGTTAATTTCTTGTTTATCCTGAGCTTTTCCTGGAAGAATAAATTCTCAAAACAAATCGGAGCCTATCAAAATATTTATATTTAATGACTCATTACTTTTGCAAGAATCCGACAGCTCGGGATTTTGTTTTGACATAAATTGGATAACGTTTTCATCTATATCACGTATCATAGCGCCAGGAGTTATTAAAATAGGATTTTTTCTAACGGAAGTGTTCCTTTTATTTTAATTTTTGCTCTTTTCAAATTTATCCTCGGAATAAATTTGTTTTGACACTTTTGTTTTATTTTTAACATATAAAAGGTTAAAACCTCTCGTTGAGTTGATTTTAATTTTAAACTATTCCTAAACTTTTAATAAGAAAAGTTGTAGAGATTCTACAATCAAGGATTTTGACCGCTTGATAATTGAAAATTTTGACTTTACTCCTCAAGTGTACATGTTTGAATATAAATATTTTTACAACAGTTACCATTTAGTAAAGCAGACTACTAATTATATATTTCATTAATGCATGAACATGTCCCTTAAGAATTGTATGTTTCATTCTCTTTAGAAATACAAATTGAATTTTGTAGATAATAAGTTATTTCAGTATGGCTAGCTGCGCAATTCTTAGCAATATGCACTATTGTGTTCCTTATTTTCTCAACAAATAGAACTATGATGATTTTGGTTTTAACATCTTAAGCACGGAAAATTACAAGCAAGACATTTTATCTGTGTGGAAAAACTTGAAACATTTGAAACGAAGATTAGAGATTTTAATAATCTTGAATTTGCTGGTTCATTTTATGATTTTGAGAATCATGAGAGTCATTGCAAAAAATACATACGGGTTTGCGCAACGCTAAGAGCTGATGCTGAGGGTGTATTTCTAATAAGTGTTTTACTCTCAAATGTTTGATGAGCATAATGTGAATTTGGATTACTTTTGTTTTCATTTGAAATTAGGTGCAATTCTAAATCTAGATAATCAGAGATGATTCTTAAAAGTATTGGTATGAACAAATGTTCATAAGATTTCGTAGTAACACTCAATAGAAATCAATATTTCTCACAGAAACATTAAGTACATCATATAACTTTCTCAAAGCGCAAACATTTGATGAATATTTTACACTTTCTAGATACAAAATTTCATTCATGAAAAAAAGATTTATGATACCCCTCTTTCCAAATGGCTCTTTTAAACTTTTAACACAGTTGTTATAATTATCACTAGTAAGTTCCGTATCAGAGACTATGTTGATTGCCTGGCCAATTAAAGGAGATTTTAGATACGCAAAATTTCCCTCTTATATGAAAGTGAGTCATTTTTATCTAAAAGCTTTTAAAACTGTTCCAAAACGTTTGCCAATTTTTATGATCACTAGAAAATTTCTCGATTATAAGTTTAAGGAACTAAACTGAATTTTAATTTTTTCACAACTTATTAACCGAAATAAATTCATTTTAATTTAAAGATTATTCATTTTCCGTACAGTTAAACTTTTGTTTTCAAGTTGTCACGATATTCGTTTAGAATATCTTAAGCATTTTTCTTCGCTCACGAATACTTTCTTTTAAATGGAATCAACATGAATTAACTTTTCAATATCCTGATCAAGTAATTTTAAATTTTTAGCTTTCTTGAAGATTTTCTAATAATTCTCTTGTAATTCTGATTCATCAAGCTCGTTGTCCGATTTCAATTTATTTTCAACGTGATATACTAAAGTTGTTGATTATATAAGCGATGCAGTACTTATAGATTTAACTTTTTTCTAATTCGCAGTATACATTTTGAATTTTTAAGAAAATCACATCAACATTACATAAAATGTAAGAAATGTAATCTCCGCTTATCTTGAACAAGCGAGGGGTAGTTAATGCTGCCTTCTAAAGATACTCATAAACAGTTTTCGAGGGTACGTAAATACTCTATGCAGTATATCATAGTGTTAATAATAAGTGTAGTATTTAACTGTACACAAATTCATAGGTTTTCAAAAAGTTCTCTATAAACAATTCACAATACCTTTGGCTGATAGTAATCTTCACACTCACCATCATGGAACTCATATAGCAACCAAAATTAATAATGTGGTTATTCATATATTATGAACATACACATTTAAAAACCAGGACAATTTTAAAAAAATATAAACTGTTAAATTAATGTCCAGCATTTTGAGTTCTTGCAGCTTTCATAAGGGAACAGTTTCGATATGGTATTCAGAGGAAAAGAATAAGTTCTTTACCATGAAAATAAACTTCAGCACCTACTGGCGATTACAGAAGCAGAAAATTCTAAACAAATTCATTGAGAATACTGATGTGATATTTTGTACCATTTTAGTACATTTTAACGAAGCATATTATATTTAATGCATATAAATCATTCTATAATGACACGATAAAAAAGCAAAAGTTCAGAAAAATGTTGAAACTATAATAAAATAAAACTGGGATCGTCAATAACTCGTTTATGTAAAAATCACTAAACACAAGAACTCCATAATAGTATATGGGCTATAATTGTAATTAATTCATCTCAATACGAGAGCCAAGATTACCACACCACACTCAGCGGTTTCTCGTTGAACACATTACATAATTACACTTACATAGATGGAGCTTGCAGCGTCATCACGCACACTTGCACAGATTTACATAGACGGTGCTTCTGGTGTCAACAAAATCTAAATAACTCTCTCAAAAGAACGCAGATGTAACATAACTGTAAAATATATTCATGATCAGATGTCGTTACAAACTCATCAATTAAAAACATCATATTAATTTTATCTCATACAAAAACATCATTAGCACGTGATCAATTCACTCTTATAAGATATTGCATAAGAATTGTACTATCACTATCGCTACGAAAGAAATTTCAATCGATATACTTTATGAGACTCATCTTCAATTTGAACTCAGTTTATTTTATTCCATCACTAATTATAAGAAAAAGCAATCGATCCTTTTAGAATCAAACTTAGTAATCTTTAGTTATAATAAGATTCAAAGTACATACTTTATGAAAAGTGGCATAAACGGACAAGCAATATTTTTATTCAGGCAGTAACTCCTGACATGCTACAGATTATGTTATAACAAATTTCATTTAATGATCATCTTACCGGTACAATGTATTATACAAGTATGTTATATAATACGAAACTTTTAATATGATATTCATTATATTAACGAATATATATTATATGATACAAGTATATGAACTGATGAGTATTCTTTCCCCAAACTCATTATGTGTTTCTTATAATCTAACATCGAAAACAATAGGAGTAGAAATTTAAAAATAAGCTTCAATAAAGAAAACATATATATTTTAAATAAAAACAAAGATATTGAATAATTTTCTGGGCACTAATATTTGACAGTCATGGTTCATTCTTTAGGAAATGTTCTCAAATCGAATAATGTGGCTAATAAAACTCTAAAAATAGTTGAAGGGAAATCCGTGTGAGAATATAAGTCTTTTTTTACCATAATAAATGTAAAACTGAAATAGTTGGGGCTTCTGAATTTAATATATGTGTTATACCTTTTCAAGATAAAGATATCAGGAAAGTAAATGTGTTATTCCGTAGAATATCTAATTTGCTATCAATACAATTTATTTTCTAAATACATGAACTCTGTCTTTTTCAAGTATAAATCAATACCACGCACAGAACACAGACAATGCACTAATCTTGCCTAAAATATTAATTTTCAAATTTTTAATTACAAATTATAATTTTCTAAAATGAAAAGTTTTTAAATTAGATAAAACATATTAAGAAACGAAAAAGAATTATTAGAAAATGTGACATATCCCTGTTATCCAACTCATCTGTCATCTCAAATATTAGTCTCATTGCAAGTCTAAAGTTCAACTTAATTCAAAGCATAGGTAAAGTAACTAAAATAATCTTGAATAAAATAATCAGTTGAAAATTGTAGTCGATTACTTTTCAAAGCCCTATTTATTTTTTCCTCCAAAAAAAATGGAGGGGTGCTACTACTTGTTCACTATCCCTTCATCCCTCCACGCAGAAACTAATAGTTTCTATAAATATCAAAGATTATCTTTACTGGAATACGAAGCGAATTAATTCAGAATGGAGACACTTTGACCTGACAGTGTCGGCTCCTAGTCCCTGTAGATCAAGCATGTACCAACCAGCCACTATTCAAAGCATTTTGCTATTTTCAACTACCGAAACCTATCTATTATTGTAACCAATATATTTTCAAATTCAATTATCTGTCGCTTTTATACGATGATTAGAACTATTCACTGTACTTCTAAAATGTACCTAATTTACGTAACAACGTTTCATTTGATTTGAAAGGAGCCAGAAACATTAGTATAAAGTCAAAAAGAAACTCCAGATGTTAGTCAAAGGAAGGTTCGCGAATAGATGATGTCACCAAATATCCTCCTATAAACATATCAATGTCAGAAAATGGTGTAATGAATTGATGGCGTAATATCGATATCTAATTCTCTGGTTTTGGTGTATTATTTTTTATCCTTCTGCTCATAATCATGGAATATTTACACTGATTTCACAGGCACAAATACTATGGATTGTTTTCACGGTTTGATCATCTTCGTTACCCAAAAGAATATGATAGTTCAGGTGGTCGGCGAATGTCCAGCTGTGTCGTTGAAATGACTTTTGATTCCTTCGAGCACTACACTGCATGTGTGACAAAGGAACTATAGCTTATGAAAATTAATGAGACCATAAAAGTATCCCATGGACTGGAATTTCTGAGTTATATAGAATTAAGGCGGATGAAAAACAACTGAAATATAATATTCTTATAATCATGAACATGGCTTAATATTAAGAGATCCACCACCAATATAGCAGTATTATATATAGCTGCTCTAGAAATATTTTATTTCAAAATTGTATTCAAGGAAGAAATAAATTTTTCAAATCGAATTCATGAGATGAATAATTCATAAAACGATTTTAGCCGTGTGAATGATCACAAAAAATTATCAAGAATTTTTGCAGATAATGAGGAGTGATATAGATAATGTGAAACTATCTTCGTTTGAATTAAGTTGTATGGTTAGTGTCATCACTATCCGGGTATATTCAACAATGTATTTAAAATAAAACACTCTTTGTCAAAATTCTCTGAAAGTAATTGCTATTGTTATAGTAATTATTAATTTATTTTCAATATTTAAGAGAAGTGATTTTGTATTTTACAATAATCAGACATATTTTTTGTGAAACAAAAGTGGTTTTTTTATATAAATTTTGTTTTATGTTATGTAAATTATTAGAATAAATTTAGAGTAAATCTTGTTCGATATATCTAAGAATTATTTAAATTAATATTAAATATAAGAAATATAAAATATATAGAGATTATTAATGTTAAATTATATAAAACCTTTATAGTCTCTTACATAAAAAAGGTATTTATTTTACATGTAATTTGTAAAAAAGTATGGATTTTGCTCTAAGGAAAAAGAATCACAAATAATATCTCATCTTGTACATAGTTACTTCTTTTTTTATTTCATTAAATAACTGTACGCAACCTAAGTATTCTTATAAACAATTATAAAATAGTATTAAAAGCTAAAAGTTAAAAAAGCATACCATTCTTCTCTAATTCAGCTTGCTGTAGTGTTATGGAATAAGAAAGACCCATTGTTTTAAATTTAGTGTAAAAATAACTCCTTCATCAAAACTTTTAAAAATAAACTTTGAAAGGTTTCAGTTTGATGAAAGTCACTACATTTTCTAGAAAAAAAATTAAATTCTAATATCACGCATTCATTGATAAAATCAACTACTCTTTTCTAGAAGTATGTAAGACACATCAACTTGTCAGAGTTAAAAGTTAATCATTTGCGAAGTAATTAATCTTGACGTCGAAGTTGTTTTTATGCAAAATCGATTCATTCTCCACTTGTTTCTTGGAAAACTATGGACGAACCAATGAACATTTTCCTTCTTGGCTAATTAAATCGATACCATTTCAGTTTATTAAAAAATCATTCAGTGAACTCGTTATTAATAAATTAAACTATAGCTTTATCGGATTAGAGTAACAAAAGGAACTAATCAATAATTAATATCAAAACATTTTTACTTATATTTAGATATTAAGAGATTTTTAAAATGATAAAAGTATAAAATATTAAAGCGAACTCATTTTTGAGCACATAATTACGAAAACTGGTTTAAAATGAAGGAAAACTGAGACATATTCAAATTTCCCTTGGCCCGGTAGGGGTACAAAGTTGTGGTGTGGCCTCTTAACAAGAAAAAGCTTTTTGCGTGACAATGAAATAAAAAACAAAATCTTTAATTTCAGTCCGACGGGCTTTTTGTAGATGTTTTGGGAAAAGTAGTTCTACATTCGTAAGAGTTTCACCATTTTAAAGAAACGGGGTGTCTTTGTAATGACCAAAGCAAAGGGAAGCCATGTGTAAATAACGAGAATTTAGAGCTAGATCAGGACCTTAACCTTTTCCTAACATATACAAAAATATTGGGGGAGAGATTTATTTCTTAAGTTTAATTTACAGGCCGATTTGGTTAATTTACATAATATTAAAAAACTTTTTCCAAAAATAAAATTTTAAGATATAAGCATTATTGATTTTTAATGTAAAATATATAATTACTAAACACAATACAGACTAAAGCTTACAATTTCTAAAGATTATAATATTCATTGGTATACAAATTCTTTAAAAAAGAAATTATTAATATCAATGTGATTTTTGCCATTACATGTCATTCAGTTTTTTATGCACAATTAAGAGAGTATAATGATTTTCCTACTCGTAAGCAATCATTAAAGAGTATAATGATTATATGGTATGACCTGTACTTTGAATCTATGATATTTATTTTGGAAATAATCATTCACAAAAATAAGGAGGAACTGAAAAAAAGATTTTGTCTTATATTATTCTCGTTTAAGAAAGGAAATTTGTTTTTGTGAACTATATTCTAAGAATTCTCTTCAGATACATTGGATTTTAGGAAATTATATTTTGAAGATCCAAAATATCTAGCTCCAGTTTCAATAATTAGGATAAAGTAATAAATGGTTAAGTAAACAAAAATATTAGAAACTAACGAAACATTATTGTTAGCAAATTATAAGACCATTTATCTAAAATCAAAAAAAAAAAAAAGTATTAAGACTAATATGACATAAATTCTCGATTTTTCCTAATGACCTCAAATACAGTGTTTTTCATAAAAATGACCAGGTAGTTAGCTTCAATTTCAGAAATATTGTGCCATTTTTTTATACTGTATCTACTTATATTTCACAAGCTGATGAAAAATGTTTATTATTAGTATAAAGCTTGTGACATAATGTGCTCTGAAAGTTTCCACGAGGTTTAAGTCTGGTCTTCGACTTTCATATGATAAAATATTAAATTTTTCTTTTTAATTCACTCCTGTGTAGATTTACATGTATGGTCAGAAGCATTGTTCTGCTGAAATATCTAATTAGCCCTTCTAATAAAGACTCAAACTGAATTACATGAACATATAGTACGCCTTGATATTAAAAATATTCCATTTGTCCAGAATTTTGCAGTCAATTGTACAATCTGTCACGATTAAAGGCTCCCCAAACCATTATTAATCCTTCTCCCATTTATAGACTGAAACAAACTTTCGATTCCATCCTCATGCTATGTTAATCGTATTTGTGGCCATCGACTTTCTTCTTGATGATGCTTCAGGAATTTAGATGTTTTCTTCATTTTCATAATTTCTTATAATAAACTTCCTAACGATGACATGAGATTTTTTTTCTTGCTGAAACATTACAAAATTTTTCGAGTAGAAAAAATCTTTTGTTTTTGATAGTGGAAAACATTTGTTGATTGTCTCTCTTGCTGTCAAAATCCTTTTCTTCTAAATCATTTTATTTTGTTTGAATCAATTTTCGAATTATGGTACTGTGATTAGAACTGTGTGTATCACCGACCTAGATATTTCTATTTCATATATACCAGTACACATAAAATATAATTTTTCTCATTTCGCTCTCAGATATCCCCTTACCGGCGAATTTTTCATATAAATCGTGGATATTCCAATCAAAACCTACATCTTCGCTCAGGTTATGCGGTCATAAAGTACCAACGCAAACGTTCTATTAAGATTCTGATGTGACGTATTAATACGCAGTTTTTTCCAGAGGTCGAATAATTTCTTAACAGAAACTTTAATTATTTTTGAGAAAGTTGAGTAGATCTAAATGTAATTTAGATTAATTTTAAGGCTGCAATTCGTACAGAGTTTCCATTTCTAATGCATACGCTTAAAATTTGCATATTCCGCTTCTTCTTCAGAAATGTACAAAAATTAATTTAATTTTTCAGAAATGTACAAAATCTTATAATTTCTTAACGGGCTAATAATATTCTTCAATATGATTTAGAAACTCTGTAATAGCAAAAGTTCTTTTTCGTAAGGAAATTTGAATTAAAAAACTGAAATTCATACTTTTCCGAGACTTCTTTGTTATTTTAATTCTTTTTCTTTTATCTCTTTAAAAACTTCATATCTGTTTGACAGTAAATATTTTTCGAATATATTTTAACCGAAAAGGTTTTATTCCTAAAATATCGATAAATGTGTTGTTTACTGTTATGTTACTTTTACTTAAACATAGATTTTAGTAATAACAAATACTCCTATGATGTAAAAAGGCAAACAAAGGAGTTTCATAACAGAAAGTAATTGAAACATGTTTTAATTTGAATGCTTGTAAAAATTTAAAGAAATAATACAGATGTTTTTTACCGATAATTCCTGTTATTCTACTATCATTGTGTAAGGTGTAAAATATAGATGCTAGTTTTACGATAATTAGCGGGAAATTTCTTGAAACGCATTTCAATATTCACTGCGTAATGTACGAGTGTGTGCGTAATGCTACATAATCTGTACTTTACAAGGCTTTCAATACATCATTTATAAAGATATTGAATATTTATCAACTATAATCAGTGTATCACTCTTGAAGGGAATTATGTTGAATAAAAGAAACTAATTTTGCCAAAAAAATGTGTTTTACTATGGTAGACCGGGGACTCTTCAATTGACCTGTTATATGTGTTGTATATGAGAAAATTCCTTCTGAAATGTTTGCACTAGTGTCTAGTATTATCGTACCAAGAATTCACTGTGTTGTTGCTATAATAGGTGGTTGTTTGGAAAATACACTTGTTCAGTTTTTGTAACAATAATTGGAACAGGTTCATTTTGGGGTTTTTTAGTTTGAGTTTCAAGCAATGCAATCTATTGGCGAGACTCTTAACTAATTCTAAATATTAGTGGAAAATCCCTAATACAATGCAGCACAAACGATATGTTTCTATTGAATGCTTTTAAAAATTCTAATTTAATACAAAAAGGAGGGTGATAGTCATTTTATCAGTCGAGAGAGTCAGTCACTTTTGAAAATTCACACTTTAAACGCAAACCAGTGACAACAATTTGGAGAGTCATTTATGAGACACGCAGTAATTATGTTAAACACAGTAAAAAGGACACACAGTTCAGAAATTTATTATTCTTTTCCCTTAGGAGAGAAATAATTAAGTTTCGGTATCATTCGGTAATTTCCTCAAAAAAGATAAATAAATATTTTATTTTCCTTTTTCACATAAATATTGCAATTTAGCTGATCTGAACCAACTTTTTTCTTATGAAACATATGCCTACACAGCCAATGATGTTTAACCTATATCTTAAAATATCCGAAAAAGATACAAAAAAGGCTGTTTAAAGGCTATATAAAAGGCTATGTGAAAAAGGCTATGTAACTGATAATATAAGACCTTTTAATTGTAGAAAAATCTAATAATAACGTCATTTTTTTTTTCAATTTAAACAAATATCAAAGTATCCAATTCAGTTAATTGTACCCGATTTTTCTCTTACTAGTGTCCTAAATTTTAAACTGTATTACATTTTCAGTTCTTTGGGATCTTTGAAATTTATTCTAGAACAGAAATACAGAAAGCAAGCGTGAAATAAAAAAAATTTTTAAAAATTATGTTGATGCTACTAGGTTCATAGACAGTGTCACCCCTGATTTCTTCTTCGTTTGCATTTGGCTGTCTTCCAAGTCGACTTTTGACTTTTTTTTTCTCTTTTCACAGTGGTTCTTGGATACGTTTAAGTTTGCATCAAATGACTTGACAAGGTTGGATGCCATTCTGGTTAAAAATAGAAGTAGCCTAGAAGAATAAAACTTTTATATTTCAACAGTACAGATAATTTTCATTACATCTGTTTTACATTCAAAGCAAAAAAACTATCATTTAATTATCATTTTTATTGAAATAACAAACTCAAAATTTAGTTCACTAAGGTTGATTATATAGTTGCTTCCCTTTCACTGTTACTATTTTATCTTATTATGTAAATTAGCAATAATTATTTTAGAGGATATGTTTGTATTTAACTTAATGAAACAAAAATGAACTAAATAATTTTACATTTAACTTTTTTTCCTAATAAATATCAAATAATGCATAAATTTATTTTCTAATGTAATTAAAATATTTCTACATTTTTCTTTTAGCTTATATTTCAGAATTTAAAATATATGTTTGATAATCAATTCTAGGAAAAAAATTAAATTACAAAAATACATAATTTAATTTTAATAAATATTACACAATTTAATCCATATTAAGGAAGATTAGCTTAAATTTCATTTTTTTAAATGTAATATTCATTTACTAAAATAAAAATAAAATTTAATGATTAGATTTAGATTTCAATGCATATGTTTTTAGATAAAATTTCCACATTATGAATATTTATTTGTCATTACATAACACAAAATATAATAGCCTTGATAATATTACACAGATATTTTATTACACGGAAAAGCCAAATGTAGAACTAAATTAGAATCTTCAGTAAACTGTATTAAAAAGAAATATTTTTATTAAGAAATAAATGTAAGGCATCAAAACAAAAAAGCAGTATAGATAAAAATGGTACCTTTGTCTTGATTGCACTTCCGTCTTATCAAAGTTTTTATTATTAAATTATTTTTATTCTTTATCCATTTGCTTGGAATAAAATTAGGTTTTGATTAGATTAAATTTTCAACCATATGTTTTCAGAGAAAACTTTCCTCTTTAGAAACATTTTTTCAAGTTTATTAGATGTTTTTATTATATAAAAGCACAAAGTATTACGCATAGAAATCATTCACAAAACTATATTAATATCTTGAATAAACTATATTAGAAAGAAATATATCTTTGATAAGGAAGCTAATAAAATATATCAACACAAAAATATAAATAAATGTATACGATCTTTGTGTAATTGATTTTCTTGTATTGATTAGGTTTTCGTCAAGCATTGAGAAATTTTCTGACTGACGCAGAAACAGTACACTTAAATAAAGATGTTCATATCTCTAACTTTCAACAGAGTTCAACTATATCTATATTTGATTTAATGCTATTTTTATGTGAAAAAGTAATCATCTTGAAAATTGCTTTTATTTATATTTTTACTTACGCAAACCAAAAAAGAGTATTTTTCCGTTATGATGCAATTTTCTCGGAGAGGTGGTTCTCCAGTTTTTCTCGGCTTCTTATATTCAATGGAATTCGGTGTAATTCTATAAAATTATTGTTCATAAATCATCACATAAGAATAATTCAATTATCACAAGAGGTTTAACATAGCAAACAAATTTACTACATACTTATTATAATCAGGAATTTCTAGCTCTTAATCAGTATTATGAGGTCTAGTGGTTCCCTACTATAATCAATTCAGAATCTAATCTATACTAATAAGAGGTGAAAGTGTAAAGTTACAAATTTGGCTAGAAAGAAATATTCGCCAAGACACAAAGTTCTGTGAGGTCTTAATACAGCTTCTTTTTGGTGATAGTTGTTTTTATAACCAGCTCACGCAATCAGAGTCATATGCAATATGTTAAATGCTTCAGGGATGGAATAAAGTAATGGAATAAACGATTGGAAAAAAATGGAAACATTTCTCGTCAATACTTGGATTTAATACAATTTATATCGCGTTGCATAAATTCGAAAGAAATTTTTTTTCTTCTTCGTATGTCAAATGCTATTTTAACCCCTTACAGTCCATTGTTCCCGATTGAGGGTATCATTTTAAAAATTTATTTCATCAATATAGGAAAAACTATCTGGTATAGCTGAAAGATGACTTTAACTTTTGAAATAAATGCTACATTAATTGGGAAATACACAGAAAACCATAACAATAACTATTTTTTTAATCTTTTCTCAAGAACTCAACTAAAAAAATCATACAAATGTGAAAAATCATCAATTGGAATCTATCGAAATTTTTTCAAATTCATTTCCCAGTAATATTTAAGTTATCTGGCAGAAATGACCTTAGGGAATGCTGTTCAAAAAAGTTATATATATAAAAACTAAAAGTTATATACATATATCAAAAATATCACTAAAAAAGATATGGTTCAATTTTTGGGTTATCTGTATAAACTCTACTGTCACGCAAAAGAAAAAAATTCAATGAAATCAGAAGAAATTTAGGTTTGACGTATAATGCTTTATTTTAGTCTGGTGATAAATTGGGTAACCTTTATCCAATTTATGATGAATTGAACAAAAGGTTAACTCAGTATGGATTTTTTACAACCAGTTCAGCTCTGGAGAATTAATGATTCACTACATTACGGCTATTATTCCTCTAACTTGGTATTGAGGTTGTCAATAATTTTTTGGCAGTTGTTGAAAGTCCTTTACAAGTAGAAATATTCGTTTAACTACTTGTGATTTGATGAAGAATATTGAAAGTAGAAATATAAAAACAATTAGAATTATCCGAAAACATTAGATTTAAAAATTTCCTTTGATGTTCCCAAAGGAGAAGAAAAAACTAAAAAGATGTTCATTTATTTAACAAAGTTGATGACAGAAGATTTCATGCTGCTGAAATGACAAACCTTGTAGTGACGGTTACTTCAAGTTCTCGCACTCATGTCCCAATATAGTCATCTTAAAGATATTCACGCAAAGATAAGAATAATGTGGACACATATAATAATATAATTTAATATATAAATATAGTACTGAAATCGGTGAGTTTACTTGCGAAATAGAATGTTAGTCAAGAACTGCCTAACTCTTCGTAATAAAAAATTGCAAAATTTATATGTTCATGCATTGAATAGGACTGTTGTCACCGGTTGACTTCAAAAAAATATTCAGCAACTCATGAAACAAATATCATACTGACACATCCTGGTTTTGTCGAGAAGCTACAATGTCTCTTCTAAGAAATGAACCAATAAAAGATTAACCTCAACCGTAACCTAACGTTCACCATCATATATCACAGGGAATGAGTGATGGCATTTTCCTTGTCAAACAACACAATGTAGACGTGCTCTGTCCATATTAATCGTAAGATCGGCTTGCAATGAGGGGAAGAAAAAATTGCATCTAAAACGTTTTCCACTGTGCCATGAAAAAAGTATAAATTTCATTTTTTTATATATGGTTTGAATAAAAAAAAGTTCCACTTTCAGTTAAATTTATAAATTTTAAACTTAATTCATATCTGCACTTAAATATAATAATAAGCATTTTATTCATTATTACTCTATTTTACTTATTATTTAAACTACTCTTTACATTTCATTTTTGAATCCACTGTAAAATTATAATCAAAAGCAGCAAATTTTTCCAATTGGGATAGTCAGAAAAACTATATATAAGTTTTTTTCCCCTCCATTTTAGTGGAATGGGAAGGCAGTGGTGTGGGAGATGAAATCTTAAAAAGATCCTTTAAAAAGTTTTTCCAACACTTGTAATTTTTATTCCAATTAATATGTTTGGGTTTAATATTTTGCTTTGAAGTGTAGATTGCCTTTGAAAAAAAAATATAGCCATTTGAACAAATAGACGTTTTTCAGAAGGATTATATTGTAGGGCTGCATTAAGGCAGGAAATCCTTCCGTTGGATTGGGTGTCACATCGGTCATGATCAGTATCTCCAACAGAGCCATAGGAACATAAATTTGTATTTTTCAAATTAAAGTGATTTAAATAACAATCAAAGGGACAATTACTGGTTAAGAAGAAGATAATAAAACCTGAATTAGAATTTTGAAAAGTTCAAATTTGGTCTTGAAATATAATATTGAACTCAAATACCGGCGTACTTGTTGTTCACTAGAGCTCTCAGTCAGACAAAGAAGCTTATTTCTTAAGATTTTAATGATGTGAGGCTAGGGGCAGGAATATTCAATCTCTCCAATCAATCTAAAGATCCTCATTCAATCTAGAGCAACAGACAGATTCCCCGAAGAGATAATCCTCCCCGCATTCAGGATTTATTGAAAAATGAATTTTTTACAATAATAAAGGGTAAGATAAAACAGTAGATGTTAAAACAAGGAACAAAATTATTACATAACTTCGAAATTCAAAAATATGTAAAAGCTTACAGTACATTGACAGAATGGGAAGTCGTAGTTCTTATGCTCCCTTTTTTTCGTGCATTCCAATGATGTCACGACTTCCTGCTAAAAACGGATGCATACACTATGACTCTCGCCCAGTCAGTCTGCCCTGCGCCAACCAGCCACAGCTTTAGTACTATCATCGAGGAACCTCATAATTTTGAATATTGGTCTAGTTAAGTGGATGACACCTGAGCTGACATCATCCTCTTCAAACATTCACAACGCCAATGGGAGTCCATGATGCTTCGATAGAATTAACGTGCATTAGCCCTCTGCACTGCTGGTCAGCCTATTGAAACAATAAATTAGGTTATTTGAATTAATTTTATATCATCTGCTTATAATCAAGTCATATCAGTTGTTATTATTTCATTTATATACTTGAATGTTTGATAACTTCTATTCTTTTTTGTGGAAGTCTAGTGTTTGTATACGACATGGCAAGTCCAGGTGGGATAATGGCGCATTCACACCAACTTACCGTCTCGAACACATCTAAGCAGCAACAAAATAAATTCAACTGTAGAAGTGAAGGGACATTATGTTATAAATAAATATACTCTGAAAATGAAACCCACAATATGCATTAGCTTTTTTTTATAAGCTGCAGCATTATGTGCATATAAAATTTAAATATTTGTAGGAATAAAAGAAGTAAAAATAAATAAAAAAAATCCAGCTTTTCTTTCGTTTCAGTACAAATTATTACATAAAACTTGTCACTTATAAAAAGAATTATTTATTAATGCGAGGTATTTATTTTGTATAATCATTGTTGGCTAGAACTGAGGCTATAACACGAAATAACATACTATAATACCTCATATTGTGAAAATATTCAGTTTTCAAGATTTTGATTTCCAAACAGATATCATGTGCTCTTTCTGGAGGAAATACTATATTCATTACTTCAATCTAATTATTTTTATTATATATTAGTTTAATGATTTTTATTATTACAATCTGTTAATTATTAATTTCGTAACTGTAATGGTTTCAAAAGGAGAAAGTAATGTTAAAAATTCGTAATTCCCTAAATTGAATTTTGTAGTGTTGTAGGTGTTGGTATTGTCAAAATCATCTGTTTGAATTATGTATGTTTAAACGCAAATAGCACATCAAAGTAATAAATCGAAAGTTCCTACCTGCCATACGGTGGTCCTCATCTTTCGCATTATCAGGTCAGGATGCTGAGGTTCAATTTATCCACACAAACTAAATAAAGGCAACCGAATGACATAAATTTCTTTAACTTTAAGATGTCACAACACAACAAACATTAACTATAATTAAGTATCCTAATTAGCGTATTGTTCAAATTCACTAACATAGTTCATTTTAAACACATCACTTCTCTCTCCACATCAGATCTGAAAAAAAAATCTTTTTTTTTTTCTTTTTCACATCTGGTGCCTATTGCCCTCTATCGTTAGTTACATCATCATCATTTTGTGGTCATAGTGTAGCTACAAGTAAAATATTGAAAATAAACTCAAAAACTCTATGAAGTAAATTATTTTGTCTAGTTTCTCTTCTTCTGTTATAAAAAATAATTAGAATTATTTTAGATATTTTATGCTAAGTCAACCCAATAAATTGTGTGAATATGAGACATTTGGCTATTTAGTAATTTCTCTTCATTAACCTCTAGGAATTTTTATAATTTGAATTGCATATAATAACAACTCCTTGACAGTCCAATCAAACTTTTTTAGGTAAACTAGATGAAGATAAGAAGTGCGGTGAACTGAATTTCGAAATAGTGATATATAAGCGAAATATAATTGAAAGTAGAGAAAAAGGAGACATAGAATAACGATAAGCTGATAGATATTGCAGATTGGAGTGAATAAACGTGTTCAATCATTAATACAGAAAGCAGTTGGAAGTGACTTCTAATCAAAATAGTAAGAGTAGAATCCTATATAATCGAGAAGAACAAGAATAAATGATTTAGTAAGCTGAGACTACTATGAGAACATAAACTAGGATTAACTGAGTTATGAGGGATTAGAGGGAGATAGAGCAATTTGGCATATTCTTTGGTAAATAATACATCATATTGACCTTCACATACGTATTTTAGATTGGAATTTTAAATTATTGACTACTTAATTAGACTTCAAGATGGCTACAAAGTTAAATAATAGAGGAAAGCCATCAAAATATATTTTTCTGTTAAATTTTACTTCTTATTTTTTGAGTAAAAAAAACTTTTTATTTTGAAATGAAATTTCTTCAATTTTATATCAAAGGCTTTTATCATATTAAAATCGAACTTTTATTCGCAATTAAATATTTTTCAAAAATCAATTCATGAGTTATTTTTATTCAAAAGTGGAGAGAAATTTAACAAAGTAAGTAATAAGAATCAAAATATGAAATTACTTATAACATTTGAGAGGTTTTTTTTATGCCTCTTTCTTCAAACAAATCCTTGTTAACTGGATTACATTTCTAATATAATTTGATATTTAAAAAAGGTAAATATAGCCGGAAACAACCATATACCAATATTACATTTCATCCATGTATTCCTTTTATAATACTAAGATGATATTTAAATTTTATTTGGAAAATGTGTGCAAATAAGTAGATGGTTAAAAAGTGTGAAATTTTATTCGTTTAACGATTTCTTTCCGTTAAGAATAACTCAATTCTTAAAGTAACTGAGATACAAGAGTGCTTTAATTTTTTTTATTATCTTTTATATTTATTTTTTATTTTACTGCTTTGCAGTTTTCGTAGGTATATTATTTTAAAAATTGAATGAATAGAACTTCCGAAAATTTAATTTCTTAAATGTAAAAACCCTTGTGCCACGACATAAAAAATATTTGTTTCGATCTATTCTCAAAATGTAATTTGTTTTAGAATTCCCTTACACTGTCCTTAAACTCTACTTTATCCACAGAGATGCTATTGTGTGCATTTGAATTGTAGTTACTTTTCTTGCACAAACAGGTAATTTTTTTCCCTATTAAACATTAAAAATCTTTAAATATTGCAAAATATTTATATAAAAATTATGGAAAATTTGTATCGTAAAATTTAAACTTATATATTTAATTTTTCTTAAATTTTGAAATTATAAATATGTTCAGAGTATAAAATTTAGTTTATAAGATCTCTAAAAGTTTCTTAGTTATAAATGCTATGGGTTTTATGCACGATATACCTAAAGGAAGTGCTCCTACGTAATTATTTATGTTTATCAAAGTGATTTTCTTTGTATAAACATATACATAAAAATACATACATCGCAATATAAGCGTTCAAGCACATACCAAGAAAATAAAATAATCAATTCTCTCAAGAGCATATATGTTTATTAACTCCTGTAATAAGAAAAATTTGGGGGATGCTCTCAAATAGCTTATACACGAAATCTAACAAGTTCTATAATCTATCTATCATAGAATATTCTTACCGGAATATGATGTGAGACCTCTTGTAATTTTTCGGACAGGATTGAATCCTAATCTTATATAATCCACTATACACCCCAGAATATTTCCACGCATATCACACTAACACTCTTCTTATTACCATAACATTAATTATCTTCAATTCTCTGTTACTTTTTTACAACTTGATTACATCTTTTAGCATCACTACAGAAATTTACTTAATTTGCATCACGTTCCATTTTATTGGGAAGAAGCTGGGAACTAAAACACAAAAACATAAAGATAGCTCAGGTATTTATAAATTGAACGGAAAATATTTGCGAATCTCTCATGTTACAAGTATATTTTAAAAGTCTAAAATACGACTCATCTCTGACAACGGCGTATGTTTTTTTTTTAGTATTTCTACTTATTATAGCTGTTCAATTAAAAAGGTAAGAAAGAAAGCAAATAAGTAAGAGTCTTATTCTTATTATTTAATACATTATTATTATTTTATTACTTTTACACTTTTTACTTGTATCAAGTATCGCTCAAAAAAGAAATGGCGAAACAAATCACTAAACTACGACCATTTTAGTCCCATTTAAAAAGCTTCACTTATTAATCTCATGATATCAAAAAAAAAATAATTAAGAACCATTTTATTAAACAGCCTTTAGTAATTTTTATAACTGTTTATAAGAGCTTAATAATAAATACATTCGTAATTTTTATAATAACGAAAGAAATAGAAAGTACATATTTAAAACAAATTTTATAACTTAAAATACAGATAAATCATGTTTAATTCTTTTATTAAATACAGAAATAAGTAAAAGTACAACAAAGAAACATTTTCAGATTACATTAACATCATTTTACTTATTTAATGAAGTAGAGAGCGGCAGTTTCCTGACCTTTTATTTAATTAATTTACCGACCTCATTAAGTTCCATTTCATCAATTAACTTATCACTTAAGCTATTATTCGCCCTATTTGCAGACGACAAACATCATTAAATAATGGGTGTGGACGATAGAAAAATTCAGCCTCATTCGCACATCTGTGAAATTAAATTAATTTAGCCAATTATTTCGACAAATAATTTAAACATTTAAACAAATAGCTGAAGAGGAGTACTGTTCTTTCATTTAACACTAGTTCATTAAATAAGACTTCGATCAGAAAAACTTATTTGAAATCGTTCTGTAACAGTTAAAATAATTAATTTTTAATTTTGTGTTAAAGTTTACTGTTTCTTAGAGATTACTTACCACAACGGGTACTTGAATTAGTAATATGTAAAGATGTGTAAAATACATGTACCATGTGAATTCATGTGATTTTTAAATAGGTTTTTTTTTAACTCATATTGTATTTTTGTCTGTTTTAAAACTTTAAAAGCTTTTTTCTCCTATTTTGAAGTGGTGAATTGAGCTGAAATTTTCTATACACGATTGCCTGGATAACGATATGATAATTTAATTAGAATTACTACAAATTAATTGATTAAAACTAATTATTTAAAGAATTATATTTTACGCCAAGTTTTTCACCAAGTCACCAAATCCATTGTTTAATAATTTATCGTTTCTTTAATTTTAATTACATCCGGCTCATATAATATTCAATTTAATAATTTATCCTTTGCTTTAATTTAATTACATTCAGCTTAAATATATTCAATTCAGTAAAATAATCTATTTTTTGCTTTAATTTTAATTACATATAGATTAATTGATTAACATAATGCTTAATTGAGCAAAAACTTTTACTCATATTTATTTTAGATAGTAAATTTAGTAAGCGTCAAATAATAAAATACATTCTTAAAACTAATTATTGAATGAATACAATTTGGTTCAACGCTCCCTTTTACTCTTAAAATTTAAGGCAGAAAAAATTATGTTACGCAAAGTGTGAAGTTTTAAAGAAATCCATATTCAAAAAACTCTTTTTTTACCGGTGTTTTTCTTTTAATTCACATTCCGAATTTACATAAATATTCTTCTGTTAACTTCAGTATGAAGCGTTACATTAAAACTCAAAATTAACCTCATCAATTAACAACGCAACAGCCTTGTATATTTTATTTGTTACTACACTTATGAATACGAAGATTTCTTTTGTTTACATCAGTAATATTAGAATACACATTTATGACGTTTGAATATATTGCAGAAAAACAAACCTCCATTCTTTACTGTATTTATAAGAGATTACTAAGTTAGGAGAAAAAAGTCTCCTTTCTTATAAAAGCATGATTTCTTAATGAGGATGGAGCTTATTATTACGTTGATATTAAATTTTTCAAGGACAATTAGCAATTCACTTAACTTTCTAATCCCTATAAGAATACACAATAATGTATTTAGCTATTTTATTATTGTATTATAGTTATTTATGAGATCATATATTTAGTTTTATGTAATTAATTAAACATTCAGGTTAAATGAATAAATAAAGAACATTAATGTAATAAAACATAATGCTTGTCTTTTAATCTCAATAAATTTATTGATAGTAATCTGACTGATATAAAACATCAATCAATAACTCCCGAGACTATCCCAGAGATGGCGCTCGTAGTAAACCAGTAACAGAGAGTACTAACCTTTCTAGAGTACTAACCTTTGCTTGAAACGTGTCAAAATTTTAAGTCGATCGGACCAGAAACTGCTGAGTTATCGAGGTTGGAGTAAAGTCGTTTTGTAGTTTGTTTAAAAAATGGAAAAAACCGAGTTTCATGTTCTGATAAAACATTGTTTTTTAATGGGTAAAAACACCGTGCAAGCGAAACAATGGATTGAAAAATGTTACCCGGACTCTTGTCCATCAAAAGCAACGATTTGTCGGTGGTTTGCCGAGTTTAAACGTGGTCGTACCGACACAAATGACGCGGAACGCTCGGGTAGACCTGTGGAAGCCGTTACACCGGAAAATGTGAGTGAAGTGACAAAAATTATAATGAAAGATCGTAAAGTGAAGCTCCGTGAGATTGCTGAGATGACACAGATATCATATGGAAGTGTATTTACTATCCTTCATGAAAAATTGAGCATGAAAAAGATTTTTTCCAAGTGGGTGCCGCGATTGCTTTCGATGGAACAAAAACAGCAACGAGTCGATAATTCAGAAAGCTGTTTATCGCTATTTACTCGCAACAAAAAAGATTTCTTGCGAAAAAAAAAAAAAAAAAGATTTGGAAAAGCGTTGGAACGATTGTATCACTCTAAAAGGTGATTAACAAAAGGTGTTATGTTGATGAATAAAAAAAAATTTTGCAAAAAAAAATGTTTTCAATGTTAGGCTCGGGACGTATTGATCCATGTGTTAATTTGTGTATTCGGAATCTTAAAATCGTCAGCAAGTTTATAGAGAGTTCATTTGTAAACTTTCGTAGTTTTCGGTATATAAAAACAATGAAATAAATGAATAAAATCCATATTTTAAAGAAATGTGCTTCAAAAATCTTTTTCATTGTCTAGAGATATATTTATAATATCAGAAGAAAATTTCAAGAAGATGCCTTTATAAAAAAAATCTTACTGAAATGTAGAATTATTTAAAATTATTCAAAGTAATTGAAGCTTTTGATGGCACATAATACTGGTATAAAATTAATCATCTTACTGAATAAATCACGTTACACAATTTCTTAATACTGTATAATACAAGCATTTCCAGATTTTCATAATGAATTACAAAGTATGGGAAATATTTATGTACGACTAAATCTTTTTCGAATATGTTATAGATGTTTTTTTTTAATTAACGAGAAGTCCTCCCTTTATAAATAAAACACTCTTTTTGTAAACAATTGCAATCAGAAAGAAACGAATAAGTGCAATAATAAATTAAACAATTCATTCAATTATAACATAATTAACAAATTAGCAGTTAGTAAAGAAAGTACAATAAGAACCTGCCGTAAAATAAATATTTTAATCATAGTAATCAAAACTGAAAAAGGGCTTAATTATTTTCTAAAAAAACTACTAGGAGTCAAACAGTAAATAAAACTCCAAAACTGCTGTAAAGATTCAAACTTTCCTAAAAACATTTTTCAAAACAATTTGAACAAAGAAATATATAAATAAAAGTCGAAGACTTCAACAAAAGAAAGTTATAAAAACAGCCATAAGGTTTTAAATAAACTGAGTTTATGTATCCTCTTTTTAATTTTTCCGCTCTCAATTCAAAATTCTTTTTTTATTCTTGACATGTCTTTTATATGCAAATTAAGAATAGCTATTTTTTAAAAGAATGCGCAAACAATTCTGTTGCTCCCATTGTTAATCGAACCATAAAAGGGAAATAAATCTTTTATAATCATTTTCAGTTTAAAAATACACTGTTATATATATTAAAGATTGCGTTTATTTGAATGCTCTTTTAGAATTCTAATTAATATGTTAGTGATTGAATCTAGCATGCTTCTAATTTCAGTTTTAAAAACATTCTACGAGTGATTCGAAGTTATTATTTTATTACTTGAAGAATTAGGTCATTGAATATAGTAGAATTACATTGCGAGAAGAGAACATTTCAAAACATTGAAAAGAAGTTCAAATTTGAAGAAAAGAATGTTTTTCTGTAAATGAATCATGTTTCAAAATAGATTTAAACAAGCAGAAAAACTGTTCAATCTTAAGAATCATTTTAATTTTAAGTGGATGTCAATTACGAGCAATTTTTCTCCTAATAATAATGCAAAGTTTCACTAACAAAATATTTATCAATAATGGTTTATGTAATTCATCCATGATAATATTTGACAGCGCGATTTTTTATTATCGACATAATAAAAAACAACATAAATGATTTTGCTGTCACAACTTTTAATTTTGAATCACGAGTAAAGTACCAGAGTTAAAATTCTATTTCATATGTAATAGACTCAAATATAAGAATTTAATGCCCAACACAATTGAATTTGCCCAACCCCACTACTAATCTTTAGGGGAAACAGGACAGGAAACAACGTCAGCAACAAACTGGTGACTATGACCATCTCGATCATAATCGCGGCTTTTATGCATGGTAAAATATGTAAATACATCACATGCTAGTGCAATTAGAGATTACATCTGAAAATAAAAGTACACCATTAACTAAAACTGATAATCTTTCTTGCATCCCCTACTCAAAATCTTATTAGTTGCCTGGTTATTTTTAAGAGTTTGCCATCACGTGGGATTTGTTACACCAAAAGGTTGAAAATATAAAATTGAAAATATTTAAAATCAGGATGAATTCAAATCAAATATAACGTTAAAAAGTAGAGATAATCTGCGGCGAATTAATTTATATTTTTCATTACTTCGGCTCTGAGCCATCGAAATGTTTTAACCAATCAGTCAAAAAATCATCAATTCAAGAAAAGCTAGCTAAATTTTAAATTTATCGTTAGAATATTCAAACCACGATTAATCTACCATGCCAGTTGTAGCAAAGTCTATAATTAATTAAAATCAAATTCTACTTATCGCTTCTAATATCATATTAACTCTCTAACCTCTATCCTACTGTTATTGATGCATTACTGCTCCAATTACCTTCTCACTATCGATGGATGGACGATGGATTTCCTCGTAAGCTTGGACTGCTTCGCGGCCCTCCATTACGTATGTAGTAACCTATGAAGCATCTTAAAATGTTGGTATTTAGTCAGACGGTGTAAAGTGAAGATGAAGAAGTGCTGTTGTCCCACTATCTCACTACAATTCAATTTATGTATTGGCTCTGCTTTCCATGAATCGGAATTTGATTTCTTGGAATTAACTAGCGACTATCAAATGTCCAAAATGACAGTTGATAGGACGTATACTTTTCTATCATTAAAAATCATATATGTATAGAACAGGAATTTAAATAAATTTAAAACCTTATGGTAAGTTCGAAATGCCTGAAATGTATGCATGAAATCTCCGAACCAAAAATATTTAAATATAAATATTTGACATAAATATTGAAAACGAACCAATCGGTTAAAATATGTTGAGTTAGATCTTCGTTAAATCTTTCAGTAAGAAGTTGTGGCTAAATAAATTATAAATTACAAAGAAAGTAGCACTTCATGTGTAAAGCATTCACTTTCATAACAATCAAATTTATCGATTGTATACGTTAAAGATATATAAGAAAAGCATCAGGGAGTATTTGTGACATACTGTATTATTTTGAGAAACGTTAAATAACTAAAACATCTCACTCTTATCATTAACGACACACCAACTTAAAAACTTTATGCTCCGACAAACTCAACATCCATCAACTAATAACGCGATAGTTTTTAGAAGTACAGATCTTGTCCGAGACAATAAACAATCGGTTAACATTCTGTAACTCTTCCTTCCATCCTACCACTTATAGAATGATATAAGAGGAAACATATTGCTTGAGATAGTATCACGGCATCCTAAGAATTACATTTATTTGGACTCAAAAGCCGCAGCTTTTTCATTTTTTTTTGTATCACTTCTCATCTATATGGAAAATTTTAAGTTTTGAAAATAAGGTTATATTCCTATACCCAAAACCCCAATACAAACATTCAGTTTCAACATAAACCTTCCGAATAAACATTTTTCTTTCACTTGCTTCTTCTCCGAACGCATTTGTTTTTTGGGATGGTTAGATCACTGAAATATTTAAGACGTTGATCTCTAGAGATTGTTAGCCTGGTAGACTGCTTGTGGAAAAAAGAGATAGTTCGCGAGGTTTCTTTAGAATATAAGCAATATTGGTTTTCTCTCTTTCCAGGAGAATCTCAAATTGCATTTGTTTTATTTTTAAAGGCATTCTAATATTTTGAAATGGTTTACTATAAGAAAAAAAAGATGAATTTCATTTCAGGTGGACTTACGTTCTATCTTCTTTGTGTATTATAAGTCTACAGATACATAGTACGGAATAAAATAAACTGGTATCCTTTTGCATAGTGATGAAATTTTTGCATATTTTCATCCCTTTTTTTTATCACAATTTTCTTAACATAATCTTACGAAAATATTATTTTTTTGCCAAGAAATTGTACTAATCTCTACTTTATTTCACCTTTATAATATTTTTACTATTTATGAGTATTTTATTTATTTATGTGTTATTTAACTCTTTTAAAGTTACAATATTGTTAATGTGGTGATGGCGCTTCTCTGTAACATTACTCTTATAAAGGTGAAAAGACATTTACAGATATTTTGTAGGTCATTAATAAAGGCTTAATGACCCCCACAACTTTGGAGACAAATTTGGCGACTAATCTGGTGGTTGGCGAGAAACATGGTAATTTCGGCAACAAAATTGAGCTTCTCAAAAATGCAGGAACCTTGTCAATATCCTTAAAAGTATGGACTTTTTCTGAGTTTTCTGTATGACGTCACATATAACCAGAACAGTCATAACTAACCAGCCAGGGGGAATCGGTTTGGAATTCGCAGAGTGAAACTGTCGGAAATGACGGAGAGAATCTGCTTAGAAGCTACCTCTATCTGCCAAGAAATCTGTCGGGATTGCCCAAAGCTGTTTGAGTTCATGCAAAGTATTAATTTGCAGTTTTGTTCGTAGTTTCAACTAATAATATGGGGAGCTAAGCGCTATTGAAAGTGCTGTGACTCTTATTAAAAGTATTGCTTTGCATCTTTGTAATGTCTTATTAAAAGTATTGCTTTGCTCATCATCTGTGCAAATGCTACTCTTTCTGATTGTGCCATTAATCTGTCCAAATCTTGCTACGTATTTTCGTCTTGTTCTAAATTGTGAATAAGGAGTCATTTGCCATTCTCCTCCGTGTTAAACTAATTCCACCGTTACACCCATGAGATTCAATTTTTTTTTTAATATTAAATATCAACGAGAAGTAATGTAAGTTTAATTGCATTATGGATGGGATACATTGAAAAAAAATCGCGCATTTGTTTTTGAAAAAATCGTACCTGGTATACAACTCTCTATTTCATTAGTGAATTTTTTTTTTCTTCTGTGGTATACTATGCATCAACTACATACTTCTCTTTACTAATAATACTTACATGTTTCTACGCTAAGTGCTAAATATTTGTTTCAAATCTTATAAAAAAATGTTCACATGTCATTTAGAAGCAATAGATTGCTATTTTCTCCAAAGTAAGATATGCATGAAAAATGTATCATTCATGCTGTGATTTGAACAGAAAATTATTATCATGCTCTTGAAATTCCTGAATTTTTAAATATTTTTCTTCGTTTTCTATTTTGCTTTTAATCATACAACTAAATGCAAAAATATTTACTGCATTAGTATTTATTCATCTAACATTTCCCTGATAAATTATTAAATACATAGTTTTTGATGAATATTATAGATTTGTTTTGTTATAAATCTAATTGCATTTTATTTCAAATAAATGAAGTACTCGTATGATGAGATGAGTCAAAGTTTATAAAAATAGGATATAAATTAATTATGCGAGAGATCTATGTAACATGTGGCTAATATTTTTTAAAATGGTTAGAACAAACACCTTCTAAAATTATTTATCTTCTTGTAAGATTAAATATACGAGCAATATGGCAAATAATTTAATTAATGTTAATCTTACCTTTTCAACTAAAAATCCGGCCGCGGTAGCCTAGTGGTCATGGCTTCGGAATCGTGACGGTGGTTTTCGTTCAGTCGCAGGTTCGATCCTTGGCCGCCAAAGACCCACCGTGTGGCCGGGGCTGATACACGTTAAATCTGTCGGAGTCCAAAGTCCTCCCGTTGGCGTGGAAGTTAGGAGAGAGGGTTGCCAGTTCAGATGTCATACTCGTCACTTTACCATGGTTCAAAAATATGAGGTCCATCGCCAATAGCTCTCGTGTTGCTTCTAGTGCGACGTTAATAAAAACTAAACTAAAAAAAATCAACTAAAAATCCATAATTGGAGAAAACTAATAGCCTCATTTGTTTCTTAAGGATTCCATTTTTGTGTATGTAATATTAAGAAGTGATACTTTCTGAAAGTTTTCTGGAAAAATTATAAAAATAACCTTATATAACAAACACATATGTTTCCCTACAAATAATGCTTCTAAATACATGATATCTAAAGTAAGTTTTCATTCAAGAAAAGATAAAAGAAGCTTACTAAATACATCTAGGATATCTGAAGTAAGATATGAATGGCAATCCTTCTGGTATGAAACTTTTAATAACGATAAAATCAAATTCTATTTTTATATTATGGCTTAATGGAAACCACTGAAAAAATTCGTTCACAAATTCATTGTTCACCATTTTTGATCCAATATAAAACAAAAATTACGTTTCCGATGTATAACAACTGTACCAAAAGTCTTATGTATCAGTTTTTGTCACGACCTTTTAATTATTTTTAATATGTTTGTCCCTAAATGGTAAAGTACCATTATAATTAACATATACGAAACGAATTGGTATCGTAAACATCTCTTCTTGGATTAGAAATTGAACAAGTGGATGGAATCTTCACAAACGATTAACTCAAAATTCAAGCTTTGTGAAATAAAAAAAAATAGTTTATAATTATGAAAAAAGATTAAAGACTGGTTGCCATATCACATTAAAAGACGTTTTGCTTCCTCAAGTATACTTAAAATATTCTCTTTAACATTCTCTTGTGTACTTAAATACCTTTTTGGAACGGAGGGAAATTGATGTATTGTTCAGTAACCGAAACGTTTTAATGGCATAATTTAAATAATCCTTAATATTTTTTCATGTGGAATGCATTAATCTTATAGTCTCTTTATTCTTTTATTGAATGTATCAAACATGTAGTTTTTTTCAGTCAAAATTTTAAAAACATTTCAACAGCAGCAGTTTTAACTTATTTTAGAAAGTAAAAAGGAAATGCAAGAAGATTACTTCATTTACAAAATACGAAAATGTCATTACTATTTATGGACAAAAGGAACTAGGTCAGGATAAATTTCGGAATTTTTAAGCCATTATTTCATATTAAATAATAACACGAATAAATTGTTCTTTACCCTCCTCCTCTCCTTTTGATATTACTTGTAGTTAAATACATGTCATTGATGATGATTACTGAACAGTGACATGTTATTTGTGAATTACATTTTATTTAATACTGAAAATACAAGTATTGCCAATAAGAGATAACTAAATGGCTCATTGTGTTTGATTTTAGTGGTACAAAATATCAGTGCTAGTTAATTTAATAATAGTAAATTTTAAAATATGCAAGAGACCTTAGGGTTGAAAAAGTTTGAGTTTGAAAGTAAGGATCATAACTTTTTTCGTTTAAACAACAAAAAATAAAAATATGAAAATTAAAAAATACCATGTAGCTCATTGATATTTTGAGAGTTCTTTTTCGATATTATTTTTAATTGCTTGCTTTTTGTTTCTATTTCTATATTTATTAGGACTTCAGATCAGGGCTTCAAGTCCTCATTCCATCAAAGATCATAATACGGAATAGTTACGGTTGCTGAAAGGAGACTTTAAATTCTTTTTTTTTTAATATTCGTCAGGGAGGTAATCTGACAAATATCTGGGGAGTGAGATATTATTTCAATTATCATCTGCTACAGATTCGAAATCGTGAAGTTCATCGCCTGTTGTGCTTCTTTAATTTTACGTTGATGCAAATAAATACTTTTGTCAATTTTTCTTCATTAGTTGTGGTTAGTGTTTTCAAGTGATTCTGCTTCATATATTTATTTTAATGCTTGTTTAAGATATTTTTGACATAAAATAAAATCCCTATCAGAAAAATATAATAACGTAAATGCATTTAAAGTTAGATACAGTAAAAATCATCCAAAAGAAGAATGGCAAAAGACGAATGAAAAAAAAAAGTTTTCTCTCACAATCTTCTTTTTATATCTTTTATTTCACAATGAAATAATAGATAAAATCTCTAGTTCTGGCAGCAAACTTTAAGTTCCTTCTTCAGAGAAGATAAACTTTCTTTTTTTATGTGAATTGAGTTTTTCTTGTTTTACACATTTAACAATTACGTCTCTTATGCCTTGTGTTCTGAGATAAAAGTGCATAATCTGGTGATTCCAGTAATCCAAGAATTTTCTTGTTGAAAACTAATAGAAAGCGAAATTTATAAATGGGATCCTCATAGTCTCTATGCCAAAGCTTTTTACTATATCTTTTACATTAAAATGATCTGTTTCTATGCCACTTAAATCTCAAAGTACTTCGTAGTTCGACAAAAGTATTTTTAATTACTAGGCGTCCACTTCAACTCTACTCTTGAAGACGCTCTTATGGTATTGCCTTCTAATAATGATGCAATTTTGTTTTGTTTAAAAACTTCATAAAACATTGACACTGATGAAAAGAAGATTCATGTCTTCAGGTTCTTTATCGTGAATATTCATTTTTCTTAAAAATTTTAAAAGAAATTTTATATAAAGTGGTTCAGTGTACAATCGAATCATATCTAATATATATTACGACCTTGAATATATTCTCGTTGGTTTTTTTTGTGAAAATCAATGCTTTAATTAAAGTATGTCTTAAAAGTCATATCACTCAAAGTATTGTCCCTCACTAGTCAGTACTTTCTAAATTTTTTTGGCGTATGAATTTCACGTCGGAAAAGCGACACGTCTTTTGAGACTATCCAAGAGTCGACCCATTTTTTGGTATTTTCATAAGAATGGAAGCACTGCTCGGCCAGGCCATGTGTCATCGAAAGGAATAAGTGATAATTGGAAGGAGATATGTTTGTTGAATACAGTGGGACAGGCAAGACTATTTAATCGTTTCTAAATAGGTTTTCACTGGTTTTACAACATGTGGCCTTGCGTTGTCAAGAAACTGTTTCACGTCTTCGACCATTTTTCCTTTGGGAATCAGGTCAAACGCATCAGTTGCCGTCAATAGCAATTTCCCATGATAATTTCGTTCGGTTTGAACAGTTCATAATAAATTACACCCTGATGAACCCACCAACTGCAGAGGAAAAGCTTTCTTTACCTACAAGATCAAGATCTTTATATTTAAAGCGTCGAAACCCGTCTCTGTATGTCGTTTCCGATAGAACATGTTGACTGTAAGTTTCAACAAGATTTCTGTGTGCTTCAACTGCAGATTTCTTTTGAATATAATAGTGCAATAAAAATTCCCCGCAAATACTCTTTACTTGGCACAAAACTCGACATTTTTATAACAAAGAAAAAAAAAACGTTGCTTACACTGTGACGAAATAACATACTCATAAGTTCAAGCTTACCGACAGTACTTCTTTTAGATGAGTTGCCATATCAAAGTATTAATCTACTTGATGAAATTTTAATCATCTTGGTTTTATTTTTAAATTATATGTTTAGAATTCCCTTGCCTGAAAGGGACGATTTTTCCAATTAGTTTAATATAAATGAATCATAGGATAAAGAATTTAATCTAATATGAAGAAATTAAAGTAAATTAAACATTGCATCAAATCCTTAATAAAATATCAATTATCATGTAGAAATCCCTTTTCATTTTCATTTTGTGCATCATTTGTGAAATAATTAAGCAGAAATTTTGATGGAACAAGGGAAATAGCCAAGGTTGGTCCTATGATAAAAATTGATAGTACAAAGTTTAATGTAATTATACTATACGTGTTGCTTATATTATTTTACTGAAAAGTATCAGCACCGCAATTAGTCTACTATATATAGCATTGAAATACCGAAATTCCCGTTAAGCGTATTTATACTGCAAATCTCTCTATCTCGATTAATTATAGCATCTAGAAATGATATACATCATCTCAGACTCTGTAGATTCCCTTAACTTCACATTTATTTGGCTATGAGAATTTAGTATACAAATTTAACTTTAAAATTACGTTATATATAGTAAGTATATTTTTAAACTTATATATATATAAGTTTAAAAATTTAATTAATTAAATAAAATAAGTCAATGTGAAACTTAAGTTTCACTGTGGTTTATTCCACTTTGCCTGAGAGAGACAGATTGTATCCAAATACCTGGAGATCCAACTACGCCATTTGATGTGCAATACAAGAGCATTGAAGAGCCAGAAAAGAAAAGGTTTTTCATTACTTTCTCTTTTTATAGAAGGGAATTTTCCCTTTTACACATAATAGATCGCATGGTGTAGGTGTAGTGATTCTGAGGGATTTACATGGCGTACAACAGCCTAGTAGGGATTATCCCTATAGGTCTTCAATCATGAGAACTAAAAGCTCAGTAGATTTTTATGAGAGCGTGATCGCTTACATAAAAAAAATAATTTGGAAATGTATTAAAAAAAAAAAAGAATGAAATTTTTACTTTAAAGAGAGAAAATGGGGAAAAATTAGGAAATTGAATTATTTTTTAGTAAAACTATTAAATAACTCACACACATATATATATATTTGTGTGTGTGTGTGAGTAAGAAAAAAAATTTAATTTACAGAAAAGTTGGTAAAAAAATTTCTTCGAAGTAGGTGGAGGATTACGGGATATTTCGAAAATGGATTGAAGAGTATAATGAAGAATAATTAAGACTCTAAGAAAGAAAAAAGTAAAAAATAAAATTCAATAACAGGCAGCTGTTGGCATTGAAAAAGAAGTTTCTTTTCATAAGAAAAAATCTATTAAAAATTAGATCAGTGATTTAACAAGAGGTGAAAAGCTTTGAACAATAAAAATTTTCATTTTTACAAAAGAAATCTTCTATATATTGCAGCCAAAAGAAAATGATCTGAAAATACACCTAAACTGGAAGCTAATCAACTAACTAGTTCCTTAACTAACAAAAACTTGTTTATTAATCAATTATCCTACACTAACTAATAGTGAAAATGTAAAAAGGCTAAAAGATTAAAAAACAATTTATATATAGAATTTCTCAAACAATAGCATATAAACAATAGCTTGAACCCTTAGGGATAAGAGGAGCAAAACCTTCGTAAGACCCACATGAGAATTCTCTTATAAAATTTTATTCTGGATTTTAAACTGTTTTAATAATGAACCATAAAAATCGGTGGTAATATATATGGGTGTGTATGTGTTAAAAAATCTCAATCCTCTGTGTTCTAATCATATATATTAAATCATACGAGATTAAATCAATCGAATCTAGAGTTTGTCGCTGATCGAATCACAATCAATTGTCGCTAAATGACTACAGGATTCGTTCAGCAACGGAATCATAATGGCTAGTACATATATGGGGGAGGACGAAATTTGGCATAAAAAACATCCACCTGGCATCTGATTTGAATCACAGAAGCCTGAACACATTCTAAACACAATGAGGAAGAAAATCTTCATGTTTTAGTAAGATATGTGTAGAAAGAAGGTGATTCACTTAGTTTTTCTTATCTGTTTATTCTTAGTTCAATATCACATGGCAGATGTCTTGTATTAAACTGATTTCTTAATCTAGTAGATATTCCCAGCCTGAACATAAAGAAAACGGTACCATGAATCATTGTAATCCAAAATTTATCATTCTATATAGGCAAAAATTGCAAATTTTCATCAAGCAGCTGAACATAACAATCACATCTCAATAAACGCTTTTGTTAGACCTAAAGAACCAAACTTTTCCTAACATATTTATTTATGCCTGAACTTGTAACCCACTATTATGGATTGCTTTGATTAGTTAACAACTAATAATTCTTGGTTAAGTGAAGTCTGAGCCATACACAAACCATATATTTCGATCGTAATCAAATCGAATTGCTATTTATTGCATCTATATATCACAAAGAATCCACTCAGTAAGTGAATGAGCCCAAGTGAAATGATATTACCAATGATTTATTATAAGTAAAAGCGCTCCACTAAACTGTTAAATCCCTTCAATGTCAAATTTTGCTGCATTGAGCCCCATAGACACGTCTCTCCATTAATTCCCTCGTTAAGTGTATGTGATATTTCATGCCCTGTCATTTGTTCGTTAGTACAGACAATTCTTCTCAGACATCGCTGGTCAAGATCATTAAGCGGACGTGATCAACCCTTGCACCGAACATGATATGAGATAGTGTCTGCAATCAAGTACTCTCGGTTCACCCTTGATATAGTAGATAGAGAAATCTTGAATGCTCGAGCTACATCCATGCATCTGGCCCCAAATACACGTTAGACGGTGTTCCATAAGACTCACTAGAGTACAATCAAAATATCTCACATCGCTCTTTGCTTATTTATATCTTTTATATGATGCTAGCGTTATTAAAATATTTGCATACTGCAGCTCAGCTTAGGGTAGTTTAATGCATTAAATGACGTCACTAAATATTAATTTCAAGAAGAGTACAGGAAAACTTACTGCACATATTTAATATTAAATATTCATACATTAACTTTTTGGAGAGATAATTAAGCAACATATATAAATCCAAGGAATATCATTTTTATTTAGTAATTCAAGTAATACAATTACTGTATTACATCAAAAATACAAGTAAGCAAGGCTTATAGCTTAAGAATACACAATCAAAACAAATATATCAAATAAATAAAATCTTTTTCTATGAGCTTTGAACTAAAATGTATTACAAAATAAGGTTAAATCTTAAATATTTTCGTCCTTTCTTTATATATAGATATATATAAAAAATTAACTTTACTAAGCTTCTAGTTTAACTAATTTAAACTAAAATTTTATAAAAATTTAGTGAGTACTTAATTCAGCTTAGAATTATAAATCCTAAAATGTATCATTCCAATAAATTAATTCGTAAACATTAAAAATAAAAATAATTTCACCTTTTGCCTTCCTACTAAAATATAACTTATTTACAATAAAAAACTTAATAACAATTGTCCATTTCCTCGAATGTGCAATTGTTATTTCCCGAAACATATTTTACAGCTACGAAATATTTATATCTATCCACTATTTTATTCAAAATAAAATAAATAAATCGTTTTTCAAATATCTTCCATCTTTTACCAGCCGTCCTACTTATTAATATTTAAGTCATACAATCAGAAGTTGTTAAGCCATTCTTATAAAAGATTCATGAAACAAATTTAAAAAATGCTCCTATGTATAAACTAAAGTTTTACTTCTTTGGAAATTATTAATGACGTTACCGACTAAATTAAATTAAATTTCAAAGACGTGTAATTCGCTTCTCTTGGCAATCACTTCCATTTTTGGCTCGACCGTCTTTTAATTTGTCGGCGTGTTTATAATTTTAGTCCCTTAGGGCCTGTGTACAAAATATATTTTTCTTCAAAATGATAAAATTAACTAAAGAAGTAAAATAAAAAAAAATTATGAAGAAAAAGATTCGTCGCACAAAACGATTGAATTTACAGTATTTGGCTGTGTGTATTTTTTATGACTCTTTCTATTCTATTCCATTATTTTATTTCTGTTATTAAATAAAACTTTTATTTTTTTTTACCAAAGTCAACTTCTATTTTTTCATCAGAGTCAACTTCTCTATTTTTTTTTTTTTTATCAAAGTCAACTTCTATCATTTTTACTTTGTTCAATGGTATAATATTTGGCATACATTTCGCAAACTAACTTTAAGAAAATTGTTTGTCAATCTGATAGCTTCACTTCCATACCTTCAAAAAATTGCCTTCGGGGGCTCATATTCTCTGGGTAGGTGCAAAAATCACGATCCCGAGGAACCCTAGTGATATTTTTCGTTCCCATGAGGCTCACTGTCTTTCATAAACACGGGTGAAGCAAAGCGATTATTTTCCATATTTTCAAATCCTTTTCTATTTTTTCAAACATGCAGATCACAATTACACATTGTTCGGCGCAGTCTAGCCACAATTAGCTTCTTGCCCCATTAAACTCGAACTTCCCTCACTCACCCCCCAAGAAAATCAACATTCTACAATTTAATCGTATCTGGTTTTCGCTTACAGATTATTATAAACAAGATTTAATAAAAAAGTATCAGGTGAAATGTAGTTTAATAAGGATTTTTTTCCTAGACTTGAAAAAAGTAAAAATATTTCATTAAAAATGTTTTTCAATAATAAGATCTGATCTTATTTAACACTAAAATTGAATTTCCATTATTTAATTAGTGGGAGAAGACCCTAAAATATGTGTATTTACCAGAATTAAACACATACACAAAATAACTACCTTTATTTTAATCATTCTTGTTATAACAATGTATTATTAATTTATATTCACAAAACCAAAAGTTCATTGGTTCCTTTGGTTTGTTTATAAATGTGAATTCAGTTTATATTTTACATATTCAATATACTAAGATATTTATTATTTTAAAACTATTTTAAATGAATAAATTGCATTATATATGATTCAATATCAATTTGAAGAAATTAAATATCAGTTACATATTTTTATGATTATTATTTCTCGTGTTTTTACATATTTTTTTTTCCCTTAAAAAGTCAATTTCTTTCAGAATATCATCATTTTAGAAAAAAATTACTATTAAATGATTCTACAAAGTATACAAAAGAAATGTGGGTGAATGAATGATTGTTTATTATTTATTTATTTATTTATTTATTTTTATTATTATTATTATTTATTGAAGCAACAAGAAGGCTACTGAAGTGTGATGATGATGACATCTGAGATGGTACTCCCTTCTTCAAATTACCACCTCACGGAAAAGGAGATACTTGGGAAATCGACCAAATTTAAAGTGCATCAGCCCCGTTATAAGACGAGTCTTCAATAGGATCATAACTCGAACCCACGACTAAATGAAAACAACACAAGTCCACGACTATGACCACTAGGCTATCGATGTCTAATATACGAAAGAAAAGAAGAAAACAACCTATTTAAATTTAAAGAAATTAATTTTAATCAAATAGCTATCAAAAAAATAATTTAGAAAAATCTCATTTTTTTCATATATGTTAAATTTTCATTTAAGACAACTCCTTCGAAATATTAAAGGGCTTTCTATGTGGAATAAAATAAAGTCAACTGAACAATTAAACATTTCATAAATAGTCTTGATCGTTTTAATGATGAAGAGGGAAATATCTGTCTTTAACTTTTATATAATTAAGTTATCAATCTCTTTAATTTTAATTTTTCTAATTAATTAATTAGATTGTAATAAGTTAGATTTGCTTATAATAAACTCTGTGATTTATGAGCTGTTAAATTTTAAAAATTCTTAACTAAAATGTATATCTGAAGCAATTAAAAGAAATTCTACGAATTGTTTCTGAAAATAATTTAGATCATGTGCTGTTCGTTCATTTATTACATGACAGTTTTGTTCTGAAAAATTTATATTTTATTTCAGCCTTTTGGGATATTTCTTTTTTTATCAGTTAAAGCAATTTGTTATTATAAAAGCAATATGATATTTCTCTTTCTCTAAACTATATTTGCTGGAATTTATAATTTTAAGCAAATACTTATTCATATACTTGGAAAATTAAAAAAAAGTAACACTAAAAATAAATCAATATTTATTTAATCGATAGTAATATTATCATAATGGTTTAACAAATATATCTATAGTTTCACAAATACAGCTTTTGGGCATTTATTCAATTTCAATAATGATAGTTATTAATAGAAAAAAAATTATTCTAATTTATAAATAAGATAATAATTAAATATAAAACCTATATTATTGAATTACAGTATAGTATAGCTACTAAATAATGAGACTGATACTGTAATGCCATACATATTTTCTTGTTGCTACATATATAATTATTTATTAGTTATTTTATTACAAATGTATAAAACTAACGGTGTGATAAATAAATTGATCACATATATTTTGTTCATGAACTCAAATCTTTCTCTTTGTAATGCAGATTTCACTTTAGAAAACAAGATAGAAGTCGCATGGCTCAAGATTTGGCAAATAAGGCGTATAGTCTAGCACTGGGATGCTATACTTGGCTTAGAAACCTCTTTACAAACATTGAGGAATGACTTGTCCTTCCACAATTTTCCTTATCTTTCGCGGATTTCAGCAAGAACGAGATGGAAGTAATGTTGATTAATAGTTTGACCTTCAGTAACCTAGTGAAGGTACACAATCCCATGAATATAAAAAAAAATAACCATCATTGCTTTAAAGTTTGATTTGCTCATTCCATTTCTTTTGGCTCTTGATGAAGATGGGTTCATCCAGTATATGGATAGGCGCTTCATTCAGGACCATAAGTAATTGACCACGATTCCCCATACGTTATTAACCTTCCCAACTAGTTTGGGTCATTTTCAGTGGCATTCAAAATGTCAGTACAAACATTTTTTCGAGCTTCTTGTTATTCAAACGTGAGAATTTCAGACACCATTTTGGCACACACTTTTGGCATCTTAAAATTGGTATGTAAAATTTGTGGTACAGATTCGTTGCGAATTCCTGTATTCTCAGCAATTCATGGGAATATGACGGTTTGATCGAACCAGATGACCGATTTTTTCGTTATTGTCATACGCTTTCACGTGGTAGAGCAACCCGAGGGTGAATTATCTTCAACGTTTACTCGTCCATCTTAAAAATGTTTATAAAACTCAGAAAACACATGCAAGCAATAGATATTCCTTGCCATTAACTTTTTTCAATAAATTATAAGTTTCAGTAGCGGAGTTTCCAAGTTTCATGTGAAATTTCACAATAATTAATTACTCACTTATTATTTTTCTGGAGAAACAAAAAAAAAATAACTATAATGCGAAGGAAGGCTACGGATATACGGATGTGTTTATGGAAGCGAGAGGAACGGTGTTCTTAAGAGAAGGCCTTACGCTAAACAGCTATCAGTCACTGGCGTTTGGCTCATGCGTACTTCTTCTGCAGCAGCATCAGTCTCGTTATTTAATATCCACACTCGTATTCTAGTTGATGTACGATTTGAGTTATCCTTCTTTTATAAATCTTCTGTGTAATATAATGAGTTAGCTAGTGGAACTCGAACTCAAAGTCTTCTCTACTGGGACTTCTCTCTCATTCAAAGTCTTTATTCCTATCTCAGTTGTCTCACTCAGCAATCGAAAATGACTCAGAAAATGACCTCTTGCTCGATGACCTCTCAATGTCTCAATGACCTCTTGCTCGAAAAACTACTCAATTCAAACTAAAGTATGAAGTACCTAGTCACAAAATTTTAGAATTGGTGTTGCAGTGAATAATATTGCGAGTGACAGCTTTGGTAGATAGTTTGTATTCAAAATATCGGAAACAAAAATTCTTTGATCACACGAGATCGCATAAAAGGGTTGTAGCTGTTTCGCAATATGCATTTTGAAAAATAGAATGTATTATCAAAGAAATTTCTTGCAATTGAATTTGAGGTGTAACATGTCCTATGAAAACTATCTGAGTGACATGATATACAGCCAAACGATTAGTAAGCATAAGAATAGCATATATAATTAGTGAAGCCTCAGAATTTAGAGTCATCCATAATTTCACTTTATATATCAAAAGCCTTTCAAAAGAAAGAAAAGAAATGTGAAATGTTGTGTGTGTGTGTGTGTGTGTGTGTGTGTGTGATGATGGTTCCTCAATAAATTAACTTTCCTATAGAATAACCTATACAACCTACTGTAAGCGAACAAAAATCCACACGAATCATAAAAAAGTCTGATTCAGCAGTTTATTGTAGCTACAGGATATTAAGTAAGGAAATTTACTGTTTTTCCTTGGTTTTGAACCCATTGATAAAGATCCATTTGAAGAGGTTGAAAGATTGTAAAAAGAAGATACTTTGTCAATGAATTGCATTACCTTAAAGGAAAAGATTCTATCAATACCACAATATGCTTATGAGTGATTTTGGATGTCATCTAATATGGATATACATGAAAATACGTTTCCACATTGATATAGTTGGTTCATTATTTTTAATCTGGGTTAATGGGATTTTCCAGAGAAAATTCAACTTGCAAAAGAATATTGTGCAACGTTCGATGATATGACTGTAATGTTTACTTTATATAGTCGCTCATTTAAATACCAAGCACGAAACTTACGCATTTACTTAGGTTGAGTTGGAAATGAGAGTCTACCTGACTCTCATTTCCAACTCAACTGTAGAAACATATGCTTTATTGTTGAACGTACTCTTATGATAAGAATTGTTTAATGCTCTCATTTTTGCCTTAAATTATGGTGCAATTCAAACATCTCAATATTTCTGTTCCATATGGAAATACATTTATGTGTTTTAAACTTCATACCTGAGACATTAATTAATTTAAATACCATTACTTCTATAAATATTTTGGGGCCGCGGAAGCCTAGTGGTCAAGGTCGTGGATAGCGGCTGGCGGTTTTCGTTCAGTCGCGGGTTCGATCCTTGGCCACCAAAGACCCGCCGTGTAGTCGGGGCTGATGCACGTTAAATCTGTTCGAGGCCCAAAGTCCTCCCGTTGGCGTGGTGTGGATGTTAGGAGAGGGGGTGCCAGCTCAGGTGTCGTCCTCGTCACTTGACCGTGGTTCAAAATTACGAGGTCCGTCGCCAATAGCCCTCGTGTTGCTTCTAGTGCGACGTTAATAAAAAAAAACTAAAACTCTATAAATATTTTTCTTTAAGTTTTATTCTGGAAACGTTCTATGTGCTTTTAATCGTGTGTGTAGCCCAATTAATTATTCTTTTTAATTTAGGTTTCCATATAAAATGTCAACGTAATGATTTTCATATCTTTCAAAAGATTTCTTAGGGTAGCTGAAGGAAAATCAGCAATAAATCTTGAAGTAATTAAGAGATTTACACTAGTTTAAGATGGGTCGTTATACAAAGCGGAGAGAAATGATAGTTAATTTATAAAAAGAGATTTTAGTTTCGTTTTAAATAATGTCTCGCATGTTTAAAATGGTTACTTCCAAGTATAATAGCAATTGTTTCGTCATTGTATTGAAATTTTTTCAATTGTTTTTTTACTTATTTTGTACTGAAATTTTTTACAGTTTCTTTTACTTAATTTTGTATTGAAATTCTTAACATTTTCTTTTCCTATTCTTCGGTTCTTTTTCAGACAATTCAATATCTTCCCCCTCTAATGCTTACAGATCTATATTAAAAAGTGAGTCGTCATAAACAATATTATATTATAAGTAAATAAAGTAAAATTATTTTATTTAATTACGATAATAAAAAGATTTTTATAATTCATTATATTTTAACATGGTAAGCATAAAAATATTTTTTTAAATTTTATTTCACAACCTGAACTTTCATCATTTCATATAATCCGTTAATGAATATCTATTTTTTATTAAAAAAAAACAAGCATAGTCAAATAGAAATTTTCACGTAACATAAGCTTCTAATTTATTGGAAATGCTAAAATGATAAATGAACTGATTATTAGCTTTTCAAACAGCTTATTTTGATACTTCAAAGTGATAATTAGCTTCCATTATTCCAGCTGAAAAGAAAACCCTTTTAAATTACATGTTTCTCGGATTACTCGATAGTGCTTAAATCCAAATTATAGTCTTTAATTCTGGAATAAAGTGCAAAATAACTTCCAAAAAGCTAAAAATGAAAACTAAAATGTATTTCTTTTGTACGCTTAAAGTTTGTGAGCGTTGATAGCGATTATTTAATATAATATTTATTTAACTACTGGCAAGTAATTTTTATCTAAAAACATAGCTTTTTTT
>BMAW01071514.1:186164-208348 GCA_019974015.1 Nephila pilipes
AAAAGATTAGGGGAAACTGGAGTCAAGGAAATATAAATTTTGCTTTCTTTCTGATTTTCATTTGATCCACTTCAAATGAAATTAGAGATCTTCTCATAAAAATCATAAAGTTCTTTTTTTTCCGTAGTTTCATTTGCTTAAGTTACATAAAATTTTGTCGCAATTGATTTATTGCAAGGAAAAAGATAGTCACAGTATTACTTTCATTGCCCATATTAATGAAAAAATATGTTTTGCAAAATGTTGAATTCGAAAGTGAAAAACTAAGTTTAAAAGGAAAATTCTTTTGAAAATTAAAGAAGAAAAATAGTACTTTTAGTCTCGTGTCCCCTCCCCTTTTTCAACTTCATTACAGACATAACAATTTCAGCATGTCATTAGGAGTTACTTACTCTACTACTTTAAGTAAATAACATTCATTAAATTTACTACGACGAACCATTTGAACAAACGAACAGTAATTATTATTTCCAAAGTATACTGAAACCAAGAGAATATGCACTTGAATACGAGTCAATGAACGTTTTATCTTATAACTGTAAGAAAACTAAAAACAAACATCTGTCTCACATTCCAAGCGAGAAAGCGCCACCTTGTGGTCTTACAATAAATCTCTCTGGCTTTTTATGAGAGAAAAGACTACGGATTTTATATCCACCTACCGGTCTTTTATTTTAACAGGACATCATCTATTTTTACAGATTTTGAACAATGATTTGAATATCTACACTTTTTTAACGATGTTGAATTTATTTCCTCAGTTTTGAAATCAGCATTTGGATAATGTATCTAATTCTCCTTTGCCAAAAATAATATTAATCTTTCATAAATAGTTCGCCTGTAAATGCTTATATTTTCCTTAGAGTGTATCGGTTCAAAAATTTGAAATTCATACTCTTTCAGGTAATAGCTTAGCTTTTCTAAACTCTTTTGTCCAAGACCTTCATATATGTTTACCTGAATATTTTTGTATGATATTTTAATAAAACATTTTTTTATTTCTCGTTATATATAAGGTAGATAGTATGTATACCGTAATTTTGTATATTTTTGTTGTTATTTAAATAACTTATTTCAAATAATGTTGCGCATGTAAAAATAATCCGAGTAATTAACAAATATCTTTTTCTTAAATTGTTTTTAATAGATATTTGAATTATAGAGATAAACTACGTGGAGTAAATTTTATTTAGATTTTCATCAAAGCATCACTATGTCTTAAAGATTCCATCGAAATACCATATAATTTAAATTCTAAATATTATTCAATTGTAAGCCATGAAACTAAAATAAATGTGATATTCTAGGTAGGCAATCTTTTTGTGGCCATCATACAAAAAATAAATTTAAAAAGTAATGCAATGGTGTTCATTTCCAACTATAACATATAAAATAAATAGGAATATAATAACCTTCCACCTGTAAAATTTTACACGTAAGATCTGTCTCTATCCACTGAATGTTCTCGCACGTTGAAATGTATGACAATGCAAGCAGATTTGCTGCTAAAGGAGAATTGTCAGCTGATTACTCCTACATAGGTGAATTTAAAAAGAATAAATAATTTAAAACAAAAATAATTTTAACGAACATTTGGAATTACTTATGTTCTTTTTTATTTAAAATTGGACGACACGTGAGCTAGCACCCCACTCTCCAAACGTCCACACCCCGCAAACTTAAAGAATGAGCAACTTCATATTTTAATGTACATCAGTCCCATAATATGCCAGGTATTTTTTGAAAAAATTCTCAACTAAAACAACGCGAATTCAAGCTCACGACCTCGGCCACTTGGCTACTGCAGCAAGTTGAACTCAAAATAATCAATATATTATACATTTCTTTAGAAACTTAAGTAAAATATTTAAAACATGTATGAGAAATATTTGATACAATGTATAAATAATGCATTCATCGTCAAAAAATTAACCTAAAAAGAAGGGTCAAATTCAAATGATATTTGAAATTAGTATTTACAGAAAAAAAATGATTAAAAACTGAACATAGATGTCATATTATTTATTTGTAAATATACAAAATCATTACGATTCTCAACAGGATTCTCGTGTTGAACCGCTTTTATTTCGAAAACGTTCTGCCATGCATTCATGCTGCTAACCACGGCATAGGACTTATAGTTGCAAGGCAAGATCTTGAGATGAGAACAATATGATCAAGAGCGTAGTCTTTTTGAAAAAGAGGTCAGGGATGGGCGTTCACAAAAGAACTAACCATTGTTAAAAGGACCCACTAACATACCTTTACTCCCGTCAAAGTGGCGCTGATGAAAACTAAGGGTGATCTGGTATTGTAAGAAATAACATATCGTACAATTATACCCAAAATTTTTGCATTCCAATGTGTTTCATCGTTTATCTGTCTAGAAAAGTTAAAACTTTTATGAATTTTTAAAATTAAATTAGGAAGAAATGCTTTTAAATTTTGATAGTTTCTTTAATTAAAAACAATAATCATATATTTAGAAGAGATATATGTATACGCACAGAAAAGCAGAATAAAATTAATAACATTTTGTTTTCTAATTTAATTCAACCCTTTTTAATTAAAAGCCTTGAAAGCTTATCATTTGTATCATTCTTATGGATTTTATGAAGTATTTAAATTATCAAACCATGTTTCAATATACAAATAATTAACGTATTAATCATATTATCTATATTGAATATATGTAATGAGCTTATTTAATTTTTTAACGCATGAAATATCACGATTTCACTACTTACCCTTTAATCATGATTTTTTTTTACTTCGAAGTAAGAATTATTGCACATTTCCAATAAAATATAAATTCACATATTCATTAATAAAGACTTATCTCGTTTCTCATTAGGCTTAACTCCCACAAACAATTTAATTTTCTATATAAAAGAATTTCGAATAGAAATTAAACAACTGTCTACAGATACACCAAACGACGTCGTTCTGATAATGCAATTAAAGTTCAAAGACTTCTAATTCACTTTTGTTTGGTGGGCTTTTCACCTCAACCGTCTCTTAATTTGTCGTCCTGTCGATAATTCTAGACTCCCAAACCTTTGAGGCACATTCAAGAATTAAAGGACCGTAAATAAACGTCAGAGAAAGAGGAAATGACCAAAGAAAAAGAGTAACCGACGCAACTGAGTTCAAGATCTTTCTCTTTTGGTCTTTCCCCCTTTCTCTTCTTATATTTATTACAGTTTCACTTTTATTTTTTTTTTTTACTCCCGATATAGTTATCTCGCATTGACATTAGACAGTTGGACGGCACTAAGATAGCGAACTAAGTACTCTAGACAATGTAACAAAAATCAACAATATTGGTAGGATTTTATTTTGATTTAAGGATTATTTTAAAGGATATCTGTAGCATTTACATGCCTAAGATGTGAAATTTTAATAAGTTTCATTACTTGGATAAATAAGAAATTTATTTTTAATATATTAGAAATTATTTTTTTGAAACATTATTTTGCTTTTTTCTGGTGTTTTAATTTAAATTCACTCAACAAAAAATACACTTTTGTTACTAAGAGTAAAATATTTTTTAATCTGAGCTTTGATAAAATATTTTAATTTTTGAAAAAAAATATATAATTAATTTTTTTTATTTAATTGATCACGATGTCTTAACAAATATTATGCTGTAGACACATACACAGCATAACACAATGTAATATTTTCCCTTACTTCTTATATATCATATCCAATTCTGCTTTAACTTAATGTAAACTTTCTTTTCACATTCATAGCTAATAACTTAATCATTTCTCTTTTACCCGCAACTTAACTTTTAGCCTTACTTTGGATCTTAATTACCTTTTTATCTCTAACCCTCAGAAAAATAAATAGAATATAGTTAGCGATAACAATTAACATTTACTCTAGCATACTTTAATCGCATAACGTCAGTATGTACTGCAATTTATTTTTAGCGAATATTTCTGGAATAAATTAGATATATCTCTCTCAGAAGTGTTACTCTCTCAGTGAGGTGATGCGCAAGTAAGAAATTGTTACACTCACACTTTACAAAGTGCCCTTTACAGGCGGGTGACAACATTACGAAATAATTATCTTTTGGAAAGTATATAATTTTTGCATGAAATAATTAAGATACATATAAGTGGTATCTATGATATCTACATTAAAAGTGGGACATCCCGTCGTATTAAATGTGTAATGTAATTTTTGGAGTAGTAGTTATTGTCTTGGTAATTCTTATAAGAAAGCAATTCAGTCCTAACGCAAACTTAACACTGGTTTATCTTTGTTTAAGATATTTTATACTCAGATACATATTATGCATACCCTACGTGACGTTGAAAATGCACCACCAAGAAGGAGTGGCCAGAAAGTGATGAAACTTCGCAAAGAGAGTGAGACAGCAATGATCAATAAGCGATATTTTTTTTCGAAATTATGTGCATAATACAGAGTGAGAACAATATAGGCTCAGTAGGTTGTAGACCACCGTAGATAGCGATAAACGAAGCAAAACGTCTAGGTACAGAGTTAATGAGAATTCGGATGGCATCCTGAGGAATGGCTCTCCATTCCCTGTCAACCATTTGCCCCTTAGTTCATCTTCTGAATGCGGCAGTAGTAAGGTCTGCAAATGGCGTCCAATCACACCCCAAATGTGTTTAATTGGTGACAGAACGGTGGCCAGCGAACGGTGGCCAGCGGTGAATATATGTACACATTGCAAAGCACGTTGGTTGATACGACCAGAGTGTGGTCGTGTGTCATCATGTTGATAAAGGGCATTCCCTTCCTGTAGGTAGGGAAGTGTCACCTGCAGTAGCACATCATCCAAGTATCGTTGGGTTATCATAGTGCCCTGAATACGAATTAGACGTGACCTGGAATCGTACGCAATTGCACCCCAAAGCCTGATGCCGCGTTGTCGCCCGGTGGGGTTTTCCACAATTGCTACCGAATTGGACCTGCCTCCACATCTACGCCACATTCGTACGCGGTAACTGTCATTGGAGAAACAGAAGTGTGACTCACCTGAGAACACGACCTTGTGCCATTCCATCGTCCGCATCTCTCATGCCCGGCATCATTGTAGATATATTATTAGGCACCATTGTACTATGCAGTGGGGTCAATAACAGTCTTCTTAACTGACGCCCTGAGTGTAGGCCACTTGCAACCTACAGACAGGAAATGGTTCTGTTCGATATGGGAACATCCAGAGTGTCTTGAACATGCTATACAATGGAGGTAGAAGTGATTTCTGGGTTCGCACCGCTTGTTGGCGGATGCGTCGTTCCACGGGTGTTGACGTCACACTGAATTTTCCGGCACCCCTAAAACTTGCCTCATATCCTTTGTCCAACCGTCTTCACCACATCCAATAAGCTGTGGACGCAATCAAGTGTGAGTCAGCTGAGATTTGCCGTATGGACCAACCTGCCTTTCTCAGTTCAATCGCCATGCCTCTCATAAAAATGTCTGTCTGCTGGAATTGCCTCCTTTGCCGATGGCCTTCATTCTACGCTAGTACACGTGTCTTCTGAGACAAGAATAAATTTTCTACTTTGATTTCCTTAGCATAAATAACGGCACAGAACATTCTGAAGGTTCTTTCCTTCCTATCTTTTTCCTGCGCATTTCGCCTCATTTGCATAACTAGTGACGTTCGTCTATCCTGAAATTTGCTTAATTTTCTGGCCACTCCTTCTTGGTGTCACATTTTCAGTGTCGCTTAATGTATCTAGAATTAAGCACCATAGAAAGCTAAGCTTAAGCAGAAACCGCACATGCAGTGTAGTTGCTTAGATCTAAATATTCTTTGCAAACAAGAAACTTTACCTTTTCAACATAATTCGAATGTTCGAGAAATTATCGAAAGTGCATATGATTTGAAACAGTTTCATTTATTGTTTTATTTTAAGGGATGTAGAGCAACAAATGTTACATTCTTTTTGAAACTAGTACGTTGAATGTTTCAGTCCAGTCTCCTCGTCGAATGGCGTGATATTGTTTCATTTGACATAGTATATTGTTGACTTGAAAACTCTGAAATTGTAGTTATTTTTTAACCTCTGCATTAGATATACATTTAATTATATCTTTGGAGTTAAGGCCTTGGATATGACTTGAACGGAAATGTGCAGCGAAAGGTATAAATTGGTTGACAAGAAGAAGGATTAAAAATAGAAAATGATCTTTAACGTATCCCAGGGGCGCTTCAAACCTATTTCATATTTACCAAAGAAATAAGAAAGAAAAATATTACTATGGATTCTCAGTGTCATGCTGTCAGTGTTTATTTTGGAAAGAAAAATTCCTGAGCAGTAACGTTACATGTATAAGAAATAATAAAAATCCATATTAAATAAAATTAAAAATAGTGATTTAATGCAAAATTTTGAACTGTAATTCTACTATCTTGCTGTAATTGAAAGTTTATTTAAAATTGCCTTTCTTTTTAAGCAACTATTTAAGCAGTGGGTCTGTGTAAGATTCTTCTTTTAATCCTTTCCTTTTTTTATAAATTTTTTTCTAACTATAGTAAATAGTAAAAAGCATCAACAACTATTATTTCTTTAAGAACACGAATTAATTTCAGCACAAAAATACTCAAAATAGATTAACAGTTTTTGTGCACCATGTTCCAAAGCATGTTATATCATTGTATTCTGTATCATTATCCAACAAGACATGATAACATAATTTTAGAATTTTGATTAATTTTTTTAAATAATGTAGTGAGATGGGACGAGTCTGTTTTATTATGATGTGTATTCTTTCGATAAAGTTCTTGAAATATTCTTCGAAAATTACGCTGTTGATTTTTTTTAATATTTTAGAGTATAATATTCCTCGGAAATACGTGGCCGCGATTGCTTAGTGTTCATCGTTGCGAACCCACAGCCGGCGTTGTTTCCATCAAGTCGCGGGTTTGAACCCTGGTGCTTTAAAGATCTGCCATTTAACAGGGATGATGCACTTTAAATCTGTCAATGTTCCAAGTTCTGCCATTGGCGAGGTTTGGAAATTTGAAGAGGTAGGTGCTAGCTCATGTTTCGTCTTTGTCATTTGTGGCTAATGTTAAAAATTACGAGTCGTTTGGCATTTAACCCCGTGTTACTCTCTATGCTACGTTAATAAGCAATCAATCAGCTCTTGGAAATATGAACTTGACTCAGTTATGGTAAACACTCTGTTTCTTTGAATTTAGTTATTTTAACCCTCAAAAAAATTTTATGGAAATATATTCAAGGAGTCATATAAGCTTACGATTTTGATAGAAAAAAAATTTCATCTTATGCTTTTTATTGATTGTGAAAATTCAAAACCCAGTGCAATAACAATCAAAAGATCTTGTTTGAAATTCATGGATTTTCACCAGAAACTCTTAATCCCAATATCTTTGTAACTTATTTGAATATTTTCTTTATTTAATAGAAAATAATAAAAAACTTATTACATTAGTTTGTTTTATTAAAACAACAAAAAGATGATAAAAAAAGCCTACAAAACAAAAAAATTATCTTTAATGATTAACAATAGAGCAGTTACAGAATTATTTATATCTCTTTTTTAACTATTAGTCCATATAAATGAGATTAACACACATCGTTAATTTATATTATTGCGTAACCATACCATTTATTCTTCCTTTACAACTCCTTTTACTTTCTTCTAACAAAGATAAATGTAAGCATTAACTCATAATCATGTCTTACTTTAGTCTTAAATCTAAGTTTATTGCATTAATAGTAATACATTACTAGTAATGCTATAACACAAACAAATGCATACCAATATAGCAGCCCCTACAAAAGTAATGTTTTCAGTTTACTAAATTCTAGTGTGTTCCATGGAAATTATATTTACACGATTTACAATACAACTGAAAGAAAAAATATCATTTTCGACTCTTATAATGTTGTAAAATAATATTTCTAATTCATTTAACATTATATTCCTGATTTATTATTAATCTTAATTTTCTGATAGTTTTAAATTCGTTTTTAAGAAATATGTAAAACATTTTCGCTGTATATATATAAAATTTAAAACAATAATTTCATGCAAAATTTAATTGCTTGAATATAAAACCTTAAGGTTAGTTATTTTAAATAATTAAAATTTAAAAATGCATAAGTCCTTAAAACTCTTTGCAGTCATATCGCAAAATCAGTTTTGATTTAAGGAATCAAAATTTCTAATTTGTATAACAATCCGCAAACAACATTCTAAAATAAAAGGTTGTAATTAAATTTTTAATACGTACTAGTCTGATATAATATATTTTAAATTATAAATCCTGGCGTAATTAAATATCGAAGATTCAAATTAAATATTTTGGTCTAAAGCTTTACCTTAAAGGTAATCTGAAACATCTGTTAAGCAATTTCAAATGTCATTAGCTAAATTTAAATAAATCATTTAGAAATTTAAAATGAATCCCAATGAAGTTTATTTAATATATCAATCTGTATGCGAAAAAAAATATGGAAAATTTAAGGCTGTTTTATTAAGAATTTAAAGTAGATCTAGTTTCCATTTTAAGAATATTTTTCGGTTTACTTTTGCACACAATATATTGATGAAAATATTTTGGTTTTGAGAATATTTTTCCATCAAGTTTATTTATATTTGATTTTAATCTGTAGTTATTGGAAGTGTTTTACGGGTGTTGTTTATTTGATTACATTAAAAACGCTGTGTTATTTTAAAACTACGTCTATGTTCGCTTGCGCCATTCATTTTGTATTTTTTAGTTTTCGTTTATTTCTTCAAGTATTTTGCATTTTTATGATAAGTATCACCAGTATCAAAATAATCATTTTCAAAACAAAATGTTGATAATCTGTTGTTCATAATGTTTTTCAGTACAGGTTTCTCTTAGAAGCAGAAAAAAAATATCTTTGCAAAATATGTATACAAATTATAATTTAAACGTGTGCAATAAGCATATTTAGTAACTAAACACATTACATTTATTAATTGATTGTTTTATTAACACCACACTTGGAAGCAACACAAGGGTAATTGATGACTGATCCTTAAATTTTGAAACTCGATCAAGAGACTGAGACGACACCTGAACTGGCACCTGCACCTCCAAACTTCCACACCACGCCAACGGAAAGACTTTGTGCTTCGACATATTTAACATGCATCAGCCTCATATACATGAAGGACATTTAGTGTCATCAAGGCTTGAACCCACGACTCAATGAAAGCCGCGGCCGTAAGTCCACGACCATGACTACTAGGCCACAATTTTGGCTACGCACCTCACAGTTTTGAACCTCTTTCAAATGACAGGATGATATCTGAGCTAACAACCCACTCAAATAACATCTACATTATCCCAACATTATATTGAGGGATTTGTTAGATAGATATGTATTTTTTTTAAAAAAAAAATTCAAATAAAATAGCGTGTGTGTACCCACACACTAGCGGAATAGAGTACATGAACACACACTCCCTACTACGTCAAATCATTTCTTAAGCTACAATTCATCATCTTTTAAGCGTATGATGTATTATTAATATACATAACGATCATGCAAAGCTTAGTTAATTTTTATTAACGTCGCATTAGAAGCAACACGAGGGCTATTGGCGACGAACCTCATAATTTTGAACCTCGGTCTAGTGACGAGGACAAAACCTGAGCTATCACCCCATCTCTTAACTTCCACACCCCGCCAACGGGAAGACTTCAGGCACGACAGATATAACGTGCATCTGTCCCAGCTACGCAGCGAGTCTTTAGCGGCCAAGGCTCGAACCCGCGACTGAACGAAGACCACCGGCCACGAATCGGAAACCATGATCACTAGGCTACCGAGGCCACTCAAACATACACACACAGATAGACAGACATATGTAAAGAAAAGATAATTTTATGAATATTTAAGCATAAGCTAAATCTATATAATGAAGTCTTTATCTTTCCTGTTAACCTTACGAAAACAGAGGGGGTTAAACTTATGCATATTGCTGTGTCCGGGCTTCGCTATTTAAGATTTGATCCACTGAAATTCACCAAGTAATCAAACAACTAAGTAGTCAGGCTGGTAACTATATAAGTTATTTTTATTTGTTTTGAGTTGTAGGTTGGCTGTATGATTTTATGGAACTGAATATCCATGATATATATTGGGCCCATACCCAACGTGAAGATTTTACCATTTTACTATATAAAACCAATTAAAATTCATTTCTTGGTAGAGAGTAAGTAGTAGATTAAAAAATTTATATTAATGGGATAAAATCAATATCTTATATATCTTACATTAAAAAAAATCTTTAAAAATATATGGTTGGGGAGTTCCTCTTACGAAGTCAATTAAAGATAGATCACATGATTTAAAATGTTTAAATTGAATTGAGTTAAAGTAGTGCATTCCGTAAAGATGTGTCTCAAATAGAATATTTACATTCGTTATGCATGTTTAGTTTTTTTTTTTTTTTTTTTTTTTTTGTGAAGTTTATTTATCTTCTGAGTTTAAGTCAGAACTATTGCGCCAATGATTGCAAACTTTTAAAGTTGCAATAGCAGATTCTAAAGACAGACTGAATCTCTCAAACTCTTGCAGTATTTTATCCGTTCCTGTTAGATGTGACGTCACAGAGAAAATTCAGGAAAAATCCTTAATTTTATTCTCATTCGAGTTTTCACCAAGGTTCCAGCACTTTAGAGAACTTTCAATTTACAACCAAAATCCCAAAATCTCTCACTAAAATGGTCGATAAAGTTTTGGGGTCAAAGATTAAACTTTCCTTGGCTGACTCGTGAAATCTTTATAAATGTCTTTTTTCCTTATAAGGGAACCGTCGAAAAAAAGCGTCATTTAGGCTTCGTAACAATATAATTTATCGCACTATATGTGAGTACATATATTTCTACTTAGTAAAAAGATATACATGTTGAATAGATATTGTTCCTTTACAAAATACAGTTACAAAAACAGCTAAATATAGCCAATGATTTTCTTCAAACAAAAATAATTAATAACAATTTAATGAAACAGGGAAAATTAATTTACTATAGAGTTTTTTTGAGACATTAGATAAAGTTTTCAGTGAGACGTAATTTCGTATACTTCTTCATCATCTAGCGGACTATAAAGAAATAACTGAACAAGTACTATATTTATGCCCATACAACTATTTGATTCAATACTCGTCTGATTTGAATCTCTATTTCTATAAATTTCAGGCTTTTAATAGTAACATTAAAAGGAATGCGAACTCAAAGTACAGGGTTGCTTAGATAAATATTTAATGTACACTAATTCTAAAGCTCATAAAAGGGTCTAGACATTGGAATAGTAATTAATTCAGCAGCATACAATACAACAAATCAACTTCAAACCTTATAACGCTGAGTAAACAGCTTTTAATTTAAATGTGACGGAAATCATATTCATGATTTTAAACACATTTGCATTGATTTATATGAAATAATGAACATTTAAGCCTTTAGTAATTATAAGGATATTTGAAATCACACATTAGGAGGAATAATACATTATAATGATAAACGAATGAAAAATGCAAGTTATTTTTTTTTTCAAGTGGAAGTAATTTTAAATATAGATATATTAATTCGCATTCAAAATTACCACGTGCTGTACATGTATAACAGATTTTATATTGCTGTTAAATATAGCATAGTTTATATATGATGGATAAAATCAGATATCAATTTTATTTCCTGTTCAATTAAAAATGCGTTATTTGCTATTTTTATGCCTATTTTGTTAAATACTTGCGTTTTTCATATATGTATACCAGAGAAAAATTAAGAGAGTGTTGACTCGAGGATGTATGAGTGCGGGCGTATGTGTTTAAAAAGTTCATTTTGAACTTTGAAGTAAAATAATTAGACAAGCAACACACATATAAAAACAATAATACAACAAAACTTGTTCTACGCATATTTTATTGTTCACATAATAATAGAAACTGTGACATTAAAATCGTTTTGTTTAAATGTTAGCAAACGATGTACATCAAAATTCTATGTATTTTAATACATGCATTTTATATTCGAATTAAATTTAATGAATAAAATGATATATTCTTTTTAATAATAAAGAAACAAATTACATTTTATTTATTATTTTTGAAATATTTGATGAAAGTAAATAAAATTGTTTGCATTATTACGGAAAAAATAATACCCAGCGAAACGAAAATATCATATTTTGTCGCGAAGAAAGAAAGTCAAATAAAGAAACTACGGAATTAAATCTTAACTCTAGAACGAACTTCATTACCTAAGAACGGAAATTAATATTAAGAACTTTAACTGGAACAAAAAAAAAGATTAAAATTAACGATTAATATAAATTGACTATAATTTAAAGACAATAGACATGCGCAATACGGAGACATGCCAAACTGGAAAAGTCTGCTTTAGAAGAGCAGAATATCACGGCAGAGATTAGTCCGTGATGCGAACTAGTAAGTTAATGAGCTGAATTTTATGAAGTGTTGTAATTGCTATTACAAGTGTTAGTTTGTATCTGTATTGCTGATTTGTGCTAATGTTGTCTCAGTCTCTGTTGTATTGTTAATCTGTACAAGTGCTGTGTTTCCTGATTGTGTTGTTATTCTATCCGCGTTTATGTACTTTTGTGTCGTCTTGTCCTGAAGAGTTTTGAGTATAGCGTCATATTCCATTATTCTCCATGCTGAACTGATTTCATTAGTACACCCACGCTCGGATTCGGAGAATCTTTTTGTAACAATATGAAACACAGTATTAGAGTGGTTATTGTTTGATAGCGCATTATTTGAGAAATGATATCCTTAATAATGGGAGAGTTAAATGTTAGGTATTTAAAAGCAAGTATTTGAGGAGGTTCTAATTATGTCATGAATTAATCATATACTAGAAACAAACATTATTTATCAATGATAAAATAGCTTACTTTTTAATAGTGATTTGCTCGGAGGAAAATAAATAAGGCAAATGTTGTATTAGAGCAAGATTTCTATATGAATCGAAAAATGATAGGAACTTTCAATGCTCATATTACACAAATGTCTGTATATTTTTAAGTATTTATGACCGATATAATAAGATTACTCAAGTTCTGAAAAAAATAATTTAAGTTGAATTAATACCATTTTTTCCCCTAAAAATTGCTTTAATCATTCATAAATATTTATAATTATTTTGGAATTGAATTCATTATTATTATATTTCAAATATGAAATAATGAAAATAAGAAAAATCAAGAAACATTTGCTTTAAAGCAATTTCACCATTTTTATGAGTTAGGAAATATTTCAATCTGTATAATGATATTTCTTTTTTTTCTTCACTATATATATTGTAACTTATCACAAAGAGTATCTTAATCAAAAAAAAGATAGATAATATTTCGTCTCTTTATAATATTCCAAAACAGGTAAAACTTTTCTCTAAAAGAATTAAAATTATTTTCTGTACACATCACGAATTTATTTATTTCTTCTGTAAACGCATACGGACACTTGAGATTCGAATTTGCTTTTGAAATAAGGAATAAAAATTATTTTATTCAAAAAATCTATTTCTGAATAAATAGTATTGAGAACACTTTTTTAGTCTCAAATTCATCCATATTAAGATTTAAAATGTTTCATTAGTTTTAGAGATTTTTGTCTTCTAATATTTTTACAGACATTTTGGATTAAAATATTTGACCACAGCTTTCATTTCAAAGTTTCTGTAATATGCTAGACTAAAAGAATTTCAAAAGTTATGAAAAATCGTAACTAATCGTATTTCTTAGAACATTTGTTTTGTATACATACTCGTCTTTTATAAAGGAATTATGACAGTATGGCTTTCATGTACTCTGGTGATAAATTCTTTTGTAGTCTAAGCTCCTTGACTGTGATTTGATTCACAGAGATTTTTTTTGTAAAACTAGGATTATTTTTTTTTCTCTCAAAGTAAGCAGAATGATCTCTAGTACTCATGCTACTCAATAAAATATGAAACATTTTAATTTTAGACGCAGCATTTTGTTTTGAAAATTCGTACTATAATTCGACATTATCATATTTGAAATAAAAAATTACTTATGTGCTCTCAAAATATGTAGAAGATGAATGCTGATTGATGAGATTTATACTTCTCTTAGAATAAATTAAGAAAAAAAATATAAGTTCTGTAATTTTAGAGACATTATTTTACTATAAGTAATTCAAACTGAAACGTTAAAATATTTAAAAAAATTTCTTTTAAAACATACATTGTCTTAATGTCTGTTTCATTTCTTTCAATTACAATCAATGAAAAACTTTTTCCAATAAACTATATAAGCAATAAGGAATAGTAAAGCTATTTATCACTTCTTCTACCCGACTCCTGTGCCATAATACAGTAAAATACGACTAACTCTAAAAGTCAATAATCTACGCAAGGACACGCCGATCAAATCAAACACAACTATTTATTTATCAATTTCTGTAATCTAATGTCTAAGAAATATTCGCTCTCTTTGGAGGACCCTAGGATTAATCTACCAATCCAAATATTATTACAATAATACACTCTTACCAAACCCTTTGCAGTCGAGGTTACTTTGCTTTACTAAATCCTCAGCGGCAGTTATCACCAGCAACAACTCTTGATATCATCGATCTCTTGCGAGCAATACGCTCAGCGCTAATCCCACTCGTCCTCTATCGTCTAAATTTCCCTTTGCTTATATATCGTCATATCTAAACCACTTTATTTCCACCTGCATCTGATTAACATAATCATGTTTCATTTTGGTTGGGAAGAAATTGTTATTTCCAGCAATGAATCTCAATTAAAAACCCCAAGATTAGTGAAGAGAAAAGCACGAAAAAGGTTCTGTCACAGGGCTCACTAATGTAATGAGATTTTGTTTCTATATGTTGGTATTTTTTTAGGTGCTTTGGGTCCTCAGTTCTTTCTCATAGACGACAAAGCGCCAGATCATCGCACAGTAGCTGTCAAAGAGCTATTGGACAGTGAAGAGAAATTCGCAAACAGCTCAACGTCACAAAGCATAAGAAAATTACCAGATTTCCTTTTTAAAAATTTTTCAATGTTACCGAAGTTTGAATGAAATTTAAAACCGATGATTATGATTTTATATTTGAAATATATTCTTGTTAATTTGTGTGTCGTATGAATTGTATTACGATTAGTTTTGTCCTCTGTTTTCTACTCATAAGTTTCTATTCAACATTTCACTTATTTCAAAATTTATTTGATCACAAATAAAAACAATACATTAAATTATTTAGTTCAGTCATTCATAAAATAATTTTCTGCATTTGCATCTGTGGAATATCTTAACAAATTTTGAAAAAGCTTTTTCTCATATTTACCCCGAGAAGTTCTTGATTTTATACTTACGATTTAATCATTTTAAACAAGTATCTTCTCTAGAGTGAATATACACCTTTCTTTAAGTTTTTAATGAAATCATTACATTCGTCTTACAAGAAAAGATTTATTACATCAGGATTATGTTGATGATAGCAAATATTGACTGATTTATGCTAATTGTCATAGGAAATGTTTTATGATTCATTCCTAAATTAACTTTCAAATTAAGGTGTGGCCTCTGTAGCCGAGTGGTCACAATCGCGAACTCAACGGTTGGCGTTATTTTGTCCAGTCATGGTTTTGGGTCCTGATGCTGCTAATGACCCGTCGGATAACGAAACCTATGCCTGTTAAATCTGTTGTGGCTCCAAGTCTCTCCGGTGATATGGTGTGGAAGATAGGAAAGAAAGGCGCAAACTCAGGTATCCTCGCCGTCACTTGACTAGGACCAAAGTACGAGGTCATTCGTCGATAGCCCCAGAAACTCTTCTAAGTGTGGCGCAAAGAAAAATCAATTTATTCAAATTCAGATAAAGGTGAAAAAAAGCTAAAAATTAAATCAGAAAACTTTTACACAGCGCAATTATCAAGTCTTTCAATTCTAAACAGATACAGCATCCTTATATTATTTCCTTCGCTTTTCTTTCTTCATCATATTTAAAACGAATACGAATGAATTATTTATTCGAAATCACATAATGATGACAACAAAGTTATTTTATTCATATCTATTAATATTCAAAATTACATCCCTAACATATTCTATTTGTGTCATGGATCCCTATAAGCTTCTGATCTAACTTTTAGTATAATAATTTAATATTTGTCTTACAAAACCAGTCGAGTTTATTCCTTGCCCTTTTACCAATCCTTTCTGAGTTCTCTCCAAAAGCTACTTACTCAACGCTGTTCTGATACAGATGTCTCTGACTGATAACTTCTGCTCTCTACCTTTACCACCAACCAACTTTGTATTAAACGTTTCACTGCTTATATATGTATCAGCTAAATTTTATTCATTATATTACATTTCAATAACTCTAATCTAATCAATATATGCCTCATTTTACCTATTGGGAGAAATCCTCAATTTAAATAAACTCATATAAAGTCCCCAAAATGTTAGTTGATGGGAGAAACGAGACAGAGTCCACATTATAAATGTATTTTTATGAACAAAGAAAGTGTTTTGATAAAGTTTAACCAATTCTGGCGCGAGATGGCTCGTTTTATTCAATTCTGCTGAAAATGGGGATGGGGGAATCCAAAAAAATGCCTAAGACATTTGAGCTTATGGCTTGAAAATCCATTTGCATATTATCACATTTCAAAATTTGTCCCTAATAGCATTTATTTGGGGGTCAAAATGAACAATTTGAGCTGTGTAACATTAAAATTAGCTATTGTGGCAATACACATTCAAAACACCACTTTTAGTCAAGATATTTCACATTAAAATTGAATTGTTTATCTTTAAAAATATTTTTAATTTTGTTTCTTTCTCATTTAGAAGTTCAGCTGCAGCCGTTTTTATATTATTTGATCATGAATTTCTCTGACCAAAAAGGCTCTAAAAATGACATTTTTCATCAGTGCAAAACACAATATCTCAAAATTTTATGTATTGATGAATTTGAAATTCTATAAATATGTTTTTAAAATACTAATACATAGAATACACTATTTTTTAGATTTTATATAAAGTAGAAGTTTTTTTTATCTTGCAATAAATTGAAAATTACACTGACTTTTAAAGGAAATTTCAGTGTTTAGACTTGAAATTATCATAGTTCCTCCGTTTGCTCTACATTATCAAAACAATAGTCTATTCTCTAGATAATGTTATATTCTATATTATTCAATTCACAAAATAACAATATATTTATTTTCTTTTGAGTTACCATGTTTTAAGAAAAGTCTTAAATTTTACTTATATTTCTATAAAAGGGCCTTTCGATAATAAAATATGCACTAACAAACTTTTCTTGACTGTTTATCTAATTATGAAGTTCCATATGGTCATAAAATAAGCATTTGCAGACAAAATTTATATTCATTCAAAAAAATGTCTTCGAAAATGTCAATTTACTTTAAGCCTTACTAATACACTCTCCTTATAAATTGAAACAACAATATAATCAAGTAGATAATTCTTCTCTCCTCTAACTGCTCTTTTCCTCACAAACTGCTTACCATAACTAATTGTTTAGTATAAGCAAATATATTTATCTGCTTTCATGATAATAAAATAATAACAGACCGAAACTTTATACAGCCTAATGACAAAAGGCAGAAAAATTACTTTCGAAATTGTGTTAACGAATTTTTGTGAAGGTAATAAAGTATAATAAAGAAACAATATACATAACATTCAGAATACCCATTTTTACTTAAAGGTGAAAAGAGATAAAGCTGTTTTTCATTTTTATTTCACTAATTTACATTTTCTCTCATTAACATCTAACTAATATATTGCTCATTAACGTCTAACTATATATACGTTTTAGTTAGATGTTAATTTTAACTATTATTGACATAGATTGTTAAAATAAAGTATATATTAAGAGTACTATGACAAGCGCGGTAAAATAAAACACCAAAATTTAAGAATTTTACTAGCTACATTTTTTTAAAAATTATTCATAGAGCTAAGATTTTTTTTGACTGCTTAGTAATTACATTTTAATTGTCTTATGGGACTATAAAAGTATTTTTTAATCAAAAGTTTTTCTATCCCTTTGAGGTGAATTTGGATATGAATTTTCAAATATATTTGCATTTAAGTACCAATTTTTAAGATAATATTCCTTAAATGTACAAGATATTTTTCTTCTCATATGTAAGGTAATGCACAAAAACTAGTAAACAAACTTTTTAAATGATATTGCTTAAAATTTTCTTTGAACAAATTATAGAACTTTAAAATTTTGGAAATTTTAATTTTTTGTTCTCTTTTTTAATTAAAAAATTATTTCTTGAAATCTTGATAATATTAAAAGGAAAAATATTTTTAATTCACTATATGCATAAGTACCCTTAATAGATGCATAAAAAATTTGGAACCATATCGTATTATACTTTCTTTAAAATGGTACCTAAATATATATATATATATATATATATAAAACCTCAATAGGATGTCAAGAGTCAATAGGAAAAAACGTGCAAATAGTTTCTAAAAATAGTTAAATCATTTAAACTAATAAATTAAGAGGAAAACTCTATGTTCTTTTAATATATCTCCATTCAATAAATTTTTGAGTAGAAAAACAATCATTTTCTTTAAAAACCTTGAATATTTTCAGGAATCGATTAAAACAAGTTATATCACACTAGCAGTAAAATAAGAGTACCTTGTTTCCTGAAGATTATATTTATCAAAGGGTATTTAAATTTCCTGAAATGTTAAATTCTGCTTGTTTCATATTATTGAAAAATAGTTCAGTTTTAATTCATAAGTCATTGAAAATTCAAACGTAGCTTTAGTTATTTTGTTTAATATCTAAGAAACATTTCCTCCAATCTATTTAAATGACTCATTGGCACAACAGTAATTAAAACTTTTGTTCCTTTTTGAATTACATACTATAAATATATTTGAATTTAATACTTAAATATAATACATAATATACAGGATATGGTGTAGATGAGTATATTTTAAATTTTAAATTCAGAATTAATTTTTAAATCAAAATCCTAAAACACATACATTTCAAAGCCATAAGCTTTACTTATAACACGAATGTAACACCATATTGCTTTATAAGAATTTGTCTCTTCATATTTTCGAAATGAATGCTTTTACCTTTTGTCCATGATTAAAAAATATATTGGAGTGTAAATGCATTTCTGAAAAAAGCTCTAATTTCCTTCATAATTATATGAAAACTTTCTTATCAATATTTGAATATTTTACATAATATTACAAATTAAATTACGACATATATTATCTAAAAGAATAATTAGATAAATTTGTTTTCTTCATGAACAATTAGGTGTTAATTCCAGCAGTTACACAAAGTTATAAATAAGTTCAATATAAATAAAAGGTCCGAACTCAATAAAACCATCGTTTTTAAAAACAATGTTTTAATATGGTGGCAAAGTTTATTAAAAAAATTATTGAAATACTAGTTAAAACTTGTTCCAAATATCTAGATATTTTAGTGTTAGGAGAGTAAGTACGATTTCTAAAGTTTCAGAGCTCTAGCTTGATGGGAAGTTGGTTAAATTAACGATCGAAAATTTGATGACACACTGATACACACACAGACACACACCAAGTTAAATACATAAAAACGTTAAAACTAACTAAAATTAATTAATTCATCCAGTAAATTAAATTGTTGGAATGCAGTTTATCCGACCATCCTTGGCGATAGGAATTATTTGGCGGTACTTTGGCAAATATGGCTACCCTCGTACGCTTTCGGACTAAACACTCAGCCAAAAAAAATCGCCAAGTTTGGCAATTTCTGAAATCGTGCCAAGTGATTGGGCTAAACTGCATTATTAAAAAAAAATTTAAAATATTTGTTAAAACTTGTGTGAATATTTCATTGTTAGGCATATAAGAACGATTCACAAAATTTCAGAGATGTAGCTTGATAGGAAGTAGGTTAAATTAACGATCGAAAATTTGATGACACAGATTTACACACACACACACACACACACCAAGTGAAATACATAAAAATGTATTAAAAAAATGTTCGAACGCAATTCGTGAGGATTACATCAATAGTTAAAAAAAATGCAGGCAGTAAAATATTTCTAAAATCTTTTTAATCACTTGTATTTTCGTTAAGAAAGTAGATTTCAACATCAATATTTCATGAATCATATATTTTTCTTATATTATAAGCGTTCTCTAAAACAAAAATGCTTTTAAATTATCGAATTTTCTACATATCAACATTTCTGGGGGGGGGGGGTTATTTTGTACCAACACTGTGCAAACTTCTTTCATAAAAAACTCCTTGACTAATTATCTTTGTCTTTCATGCAAAATATAACTTTAAAAACACATCAAAATTAGATTCTAAGTACTAAACAAAATCTTTTTTTTAAATCCTATTTCCTGTTTGATAAAAATTTTCAGTTAATAAATACACATACAATACTTATTTTTGCAAGAGAATTTTAGATCAGGCTATAAAGAAAATTTTATTAAATAGGAATAATTTACGAATCTGTATTGCTTATATCATTTTTAAATTTCCGATTTTATTTTAAAAAACTATTATATTTGATAGAAAATTATATTCAATTCTAAATTTTTATAACTTTTGAGAAGTATATAAATTTGCATATTTAGATGTTTGGATCATAAATATTATTTTTTTAAAAAGTTATTCATGAAGAAATTTTAAAATGGCACGCAACTTTAACACACAAAAAAAAATATTTACTTATACTAAATTTTCCTACGTATCAACACAAAATAACACAAATATATAACTCCTTAAGCAAAGCAAGTAAAAAAGAGTACTTATCTCATTTCTAGAGTTGTTTCGGGAAAGCTGACTGGCTATTATTTTTTTAATGCGGGTCTCAAAAATGTCTTATTTTACCCACAGCAAGCTAATAACCTATTGAAATTTATTGCTTTTTAAAATGAAACTAAACTGTATACGCACGTAAAGCTAAGAGAAACTATTAACAGTTCTTAAGCATTTCCACGTTAATACATTCCACGCACATGCGCGAAATGGAATCGCCACTCACATGGGAAATTAGTCCCAGACGCAACATACTTCATAAGAATGTTATTCAAGTAAATAAATAGTGTGAAATCTTCTTCTCATATTTAATTTTTTTTAAAGTTGTGAATTTAACTTGAATTGGCACCTCCCTCTCCTAACTTCAACACCTCACCAAAGGGAGAACTTTGAGCCTCGACGAATACAGCGTGCATCAGCCCCAGTTATACGATGGGTCAATAGTGGCATCAAGGCTCGAATACATGACTTGACTAAAACTGCCAGCCGCGAGTCAGCTACCACTAACCCTTTTGCTATCACGGTCATCTAGGAGTTTAGATCTTTACTGCATGTATAATTAATTAGAAAGACCAAATGATCGTACACTGGGGAGAAGCTCCTATCATATATGAGAATAGAATATGATGATTGATACAAATGAAAAAAAAAACTAATATTTAGTGCATTCCTTAAGTTGATTAACAAGTAAGATTAAAGTTAACCCAAATTGAATTTTACATACTTACTCATTTTTCTATCAATACAAGTGGCGACCCGTTTGTGAAGTCTTATTCGTGTGTATGATCTGGTGGTTGTCAGTGTGTCGATGTCTTTGTGTCTAACGAGTGAGAAGTGTATGTAAATATAGGCCAAATCTTAACGAATTTCTTATTTAAATATGAACTCATGAGGAATGCAGGATAGCCACAAAGGACGAGAAAGCGCCTTTTCCTTCCGATAGTGAAAATCGCATTCCTGAGAATTGAATGTGCAATGACCCTCCTCGAGTTTTTCATTTGTACATTTAAAAATTCTGAAAAGGACCATTTAGAATTAAAATCCTCTGTTCTAAGGTCGTGCGGAATTACATATCAATAGATTGTTGGATTTTGTAACAGCTTTTTTCAAATGAATATTATCTTTCAAAAAGGACAGTTAGAGGTTGTTATTCGAGTTGAAAATAAACTTTCTTCATTTACATACTTCTCATGTTATTAGAAATTCGAATTTAGAAGGAGAGGTGGTTAATTTATAATCTATATTCGAATTTTTTAAGTTGAATTAGGCAACGTATATCACAAAAGTAAACTAAAAGATTTATCATTATATCTTTCTTCCCATTATTTTCTCTA
>BMAW01071514.1:208358-219062 GCA_019974015.1 Nephila pilipes
AGTTAGAACTATGTAGTTTAAAATAAAAGTACTCTCATGTTATAAACTTTTTATTGATATAATTAATATTAACTTTTATTATTTTTCATCCTTCATAAAAAGAAATGAAAAAGTTTTAATATTTAAGCTTAAGTATCTTTAGTAAGTAATCTTATTGAAGGAGGGATAACTTATTTAAGGTTACATATCTCTCTTTTTTTCTGAAAAAAAATATTTAGTGACAGTAATATTAAAAGTAACTAATGCTTAACTTTCAGGTTATATTATTAATTTAATTCTGAAAAGAAGAGTCAATTTGGTAAGTCATTATTTAAAAAAAGTTTTTTTTCCTTACATTTTTGAATTTTTTTAAAATTCAAATAAAGTACTAACTTCTTAATATTTTAGTTATTTCAAATTATTTACACTTCTTGGATTATTGAGAAAAAATATTAATATAAAATTGAAAATTTGATTTTTTGTTGAATTTAAATAATAATTTTTATAGCTAAATCTGAGAAAAACATAGAAAGCTTTAACTTTGAAATTTTTTTTAAAAAAATAAATATTACTCTATCAGACATAAATCCATATTAACATGTATAGTACATACAAATATATCAATGTACTTACAAAAAATTTCAAAATTCTATCTTTAACAGAAAAAAAGGCTGTAGAATAGCAGACACTTAGTAAATAAATAAAAGTACTTAATAAAAATCAGAGAAAAGATATTTAAAGTTTGTAAAGGCATAAAACAAAAACTAACAATGCTAGTAGAGATCTACTTCTTAATGTGTTATCTCCTAATTTCAATATTCATTGAAACGCTATTTTAACTAAATGTGATTCCATATATACTTTTAATATTCAAAATATACTTTTACACAAAATCAATTATATTGGTTACGTCAGTGATATATTATTCAATTTTATCTGAACTTAGCATTTTAACAAAGTTTTTGAACAAAGTATCTTAATGTTATTACTAATAATAATTCATATAATATTTGAAACAGCTAGTTTTGCACATAACATCTAATTTTTTTTTCAGTTATCAGTTAATGCCAATTTAGTAAGTTTGATTTTTTTCATTTTATGCGACTTTATAATTCACTGAGTTTATTGTATTTCTGTAACATGTTCTCATATAATCAATGAAATCAACTATGTGCTTTGATTTGAAGTAGTTGTAAGTCCTTCAATTTCTTGAAATGTTTCTAAAGTGTTTAACGTTCCAACGTTCGGATATTGAATTCGACACCGCAATCAGCACACAATTCTTTCAAGCTGTATTTTCTTTGAAAATTTTGCTTATATCATTGAATGCAAAAATTCACTGGAATTTTGGATCAAACTTCTGACATACCTGTTTAAAAGTTTAAAAGATGCTCGGATATTAAATTCTACAACACAATCTGTAATGTTTTCGACACATATTCCTCACTGATTGGAGTTTTTATCCAATATTTATACAAATTTAGTTTCATTTCACGAGCCAACGTCAACTGGTAAAAACACCTGGAATCTACACTAGATGGGCCTATTTTACTTTGCGGTTTCTGATTTATAGATTTCTCAGATCTTTACAAAATTTCATTGTTGTATTTACCTCCATTGAACCAGATTATGTTACATGTGTCGCAGTGTAATAAGGACATAAATACCTTTATGTCCTTCATACTAAATACAGAATTCAGCATTGTCTTTTTCAAGGACAAATTAAGTTTGCTGGTATTCTTCACATAGCTTTTACATTATAGTCTATCACAAAGCCAAGCAGCAACTCCATAATACACTCTACTCCAATGCTTGACATATGTCCTCTAGTCAACCATCTTCCATCATTAAACACTACAATATCGACAATATCATTGCCGTTAATCGAACAATGAGCCTTCTTGGGAGCTTCACTAATATGAAGCAACATTTGATTTACCGAAAAAGATATGTCCATCTAAATATCTCGCCTTACAGAAATTAAATAATTTACTTTACTCCGTTTCATCTTAACTTGTCAGGATTGGGAAAAACAGAAAATGTATCAATCCGCTAGAAAAAAAAAAGTTCTATCTTGTTTTGGAATTTAAATAAAAAAAAAGCGCGGGAATTTGTAAAGAAAAACGCCATATATTGTAGAAATTGTGGTTTTAAAGATATGTTTCAAGTTAATAACATGTTAAAATCATATTTTTTTTCCTCTAAGTGAGTGAATATAATCGAACAATGTCGAGATAGAATTCCAATTTGGATGGAAACTGGTCATCAAGGTAATATTCCCGTCGAGCCTGCAATGCTTCTACATCAATTCTATGATATTTTTCCCCTTTACAATCGTTCGTACCTACAATTCTTATCTCTTAAGCTATTTTTGCGTATTTGCATGACATTCTATGGATGGCTGAAGAATTATCACCAAACACTCTATACGCACCATCAAACCGAGGAAAATCAGTTGGAAGTTGAGCATGGAAACAAATAAATTTTTCGCTTACAATTATCTTTCCTAGCTGAATTTGGCAATTTTTGTTGGTTATAGTCACGCTTTTCTCCATGTAACCCAAGTTTCTATGACGACGTCAGTGAATCGTCCATTGTAGCTTTATCTATACTGCCAATTTAGGCTGAAACAGAAGAATATAACCATTCTGTTCAAATTCGTCCGCATACAGAATTTCTCCAGCCATGGGTAGCATAATACCTAACTCAACATCCCTTGTACTAATTTCATATTTATATCAAATAGTGCATTGGCAAATTGACACTTGCAAACATCACTTAATATTCGATTAAATTTGGTATCAATCAACGGTTTTGAACAGCATGATTCACTTTTTGTTCTCTCACAATTTACATATTAGACATTCAACTTATATGCAATTCCCTTTCTATGACCAAAACGAAGTTTTAAAGATGCGCGCAACAAGATTGCCTACGGAAATTGTAAATAAAGCCCCAAAATTTTCAGTATCCACTACAGTATTGCAACGTTCTGCCTTCACTATTTAATTCTATAGCCCTCCTTCCTTCTAATTAATTTAAAGAAGGAGATGCCAGGTCAGGTGTCGCCCTCATGACTTGACCGAAGCTCAAATTTATAAGGAGCTCCACCAATTGTCCGTCCTCTTATTGCTTGTCTGTGTGACGTTAATAATCAATCACAATCATTCCTTTTAATAAAGTTGTCAATAATAACTAGACTCTAATTGTAAATACATCAGAGCAAGATAAAATAATTTATTATTCACTAAGGTACAGATAAAATCTCTCTTTTTTAAATCCTACCTAACGTCTCAATTCTAAATTATGATCAACTAATAAAGTCTTAGCTGACCATTTTCCTCGTTCTGATTCAAACATCTCTCAATAACAATAACTTCGTATTTCATAATTTAGACTAAGAAACATTTCAATCTAAAAGATCAATTCCGGTGTTTCAATCCAATTTACTTATAACTATCAGATTACTGCTATCACTCTTCTCTCAATTTCACTCTCTCTTCAATTTTCTTTCAATTATATTTCATTTGTATATCATTATCTCTAATTCAATTCATTTCCCTTCTTATCTTCCTCTAATATACCTAATCACGTTTCATATTGGTTGGGAAGAAATTGTAATTTTATGCAAATCACAGATTACTAACAAGTCCCCACAATCAATGAAGAGAAATTTGCGAATACCCCAAAGCCACATTGTAGTTTGGTACATCAAGAAAATCTCCAGTTACATTCGAAATACCGAAATATGTATATTTAAAACATTTGTATGCTAATGAGACATTGTAATTATCGTCTTCTTATCAAGGGAAGGTGTGGGACGCCAGCCCGATCTGGGCTGCCTCTTGTGCCATAGTTAGATTCAATTATTAAACACTAAGACACAATACCCAATCAAAGAGACACTAGAACAATATTTACGGAATTTATTAACTTCTATTTACTATGACAACAACTCACTATGCTCTCCTGGGGAATATTTCTATTAACTAAATTCAACCCACCAATAGTAATCCAACAGACTCTTACCACTAATCCTTCCTCGACTGCAACTCAGACTCTGGATCAACTATTGAAAACAGTAGTAAATAAACCTTTTGCAACAATCTTCAATCTAACCACATATTTCAACCTCTCTTTCCACATCTCTTTCCGCTTATCTATAACTTCAGCTTCACTTCTCCTTCAGCCTCTCTCTCGCTACTTTCAGTAGGAGTTTATATATTTCCTAACTCTCCCGCTTCACTTCATTTCTATCTACTTTACATAATCACGTTTCATTTTTGGTTGGGCAAAGGTTGTTTAGCAAAAGCAATCAATCTCAATTAAAAGTCCCCAAGGTTAATGAAGATAAACCGCGAATAGCCCAATGTCACAGGTGAAGGTTTATTCCCTTCTTTTACCTCATAAGAATCTTCAAATTTCCTTTTTTACATTCGTGTTTCTTTGTCTGGTATTTTTGGATACTTGGGTAGTTTCTATTCTCTGTTGAAAACGCGTTTCACACGGTGATGACCTGGATGATTTTCAGTCCTGCATTAAGTTTGGCACTTTGTTATATTTCCTACATTAAAGCAATAAGCAGCGAATAAAACTCCCAACTTTAAAGTTTTGGTGGTAACAAATACAATTTTTAGTACATGAATCCAGAAGACACTCTTCTCAGATTTATTAAAATTTTTGTTTGCCCCCAAACGCATTTTCTTTAAATCTCTAAATTTATCAAATATCTAATTACAAGTTTTTCATCACGCTCATTATACTGAAAAAAATAGCATGATACAGCACCTAAAGTTCTAACATTATCATTAGATTTTCAATATCACTGATGATAGACTTTTCACCACTGTAATTGTTTTTAAATATACTCTTACTCCGTGTCATTCTGAATAAGTTATCTAACTCTTTTGCTCCAGCAAAACACTATTTTCTAAGAAAATTATAATTCTGTGTGATATATATTTGCAAGACGAAGATGCACAAAAAAACATTTTAAAATGTTTAACAGTTTTTGTAGGATATGTGAGTAACAACAAAGACTGTCATGCTCAATGCTTAAAAATCACACACAGAACAATAAGAACAGTCAAAAATTGTAAAAGACAATTGCATTTAACTTTATAACCAATTTTTCAATCCTAAGAAAATTTGAAAAGTTAAGCCGAGATAACAATACGAGTAAAGGACTGAATTAGGGGCCACGTCACGAGAACGCTTTGTTTACATTTGTCAGTTTTTTATATGGTCAATAAGTTGAGAAGAGATCTAAGATGAATGACAAATTCTAACACTTTTAATTTCTTAATAAACATGCTTGATACATTGTTGGAAACAAAATTTTAAGCTATTTAATGACGTAAAAATGCAAAAATCTATTTTTTCATTGAATTTCACTTACCTTTACCCTTAATAATTTATCGTTTACTTTAGTTTTTCTGACATTTATCTTAAGAAACATTCAATTTAATAATTTGAGTTTAATTTAATTTTAATATCTGAAAGAAAAATTTACTGTTCAATTTAATATTTTATCGTTTGCTGTAATTCTAATATTAAAATGAATAATTTAATAATTATTTTTAAAAAGTTAGCATTGTTGATGACTTAATCTGTTCTTTGCAAAATTGTGCATAGAATTTTTCTTACATCTATTATAAACAACTTTAATTTAACATAATGATAATGTGTTTTATTTTACCTGATTACTAATTTAGTTTACAATTCCATGAATATGTCTTATTAATTTATTCTACTGAAAAAGTTATTATACTTTTCATATATATATATATATATATATATATATATATATATATATATATGAGAATTATTTGCATTTTTAAACATTATTTCATCTCACTTGAATTTCATCTCTTCTCATATTTATAATTTCAATTATGTACAGTGTAGTTATAAGCTTTGTCATTTCTTTAGTTTATATCTTATGCATACCTAAGATATTACTTGAAGTGACAATTATTGTATTTTCCCTTATGTCACAGTTTATCTTCCTTATACAGTGAAGCAATATTATCTGACTTATAACATGTAATAACGAAGGTATTTGCTTTAGTTACAATGTTAATCATGAGTTTTCTATTAGTTTCAAAATTACATTTGTTTCGTAGCCCAAAGATGTATTCATTTAATTTCGTTGTAACTTAAATTAATTCATGTTATTCGAAATGCAAAATCCATTGACAAAATGGTAAATTAAATTTCTACATCACCAACATCATGAAAATTAACAAATTAACAGCTGGAAAGAAAAGATTAAAATTTACTTTTTATAAAAATCGTTATTACAGCAATGATAAATAAAAAAGAAGAAATATTAATTGCTTTCAGGAATTTTTCGAAAGAGAAAGGGATAATCTAAAAGCAAATTAACTGCAACTTACATAAAAATTTAAGGTTTTTTTTTAAAGTAATATACAAACCCGACTCAGTGTGTATTGACAAAATTAAAATCCTAGATTAATTCAAAAACAATTGTTCTCAAAAAAGAGAAAAATAATATTTACCGAAAAGAATCTGAATTAACTAGTTTCATTTATTTTTCTATGAACTTTTCCGCTCTCAACTAAAGGTATGTAAGAAGGACGTGTTTTTTTTCTTAAAAAAATTGAGGATCGAAGAAAACTGGCTATGGCAATTGTTGGTGCCTAAAACTTATAATTACTGAAAATAAAAGTTTTCTCTTTCAAACTGTTCAGAATAGAACTTTCAAATAATGTTTTCTAAATAAGAATTTTTAAATAGAAATGAAAATCACAACAGAAAACTACGGAAATAAACTTGTAACAGGTTTGTGACGAATTCGTATCGCTGGTAGTAGAAGATATATTCACTTAATACAAATCAGTCTATATCTGTAATCAGTTTATTCAAATACTTGAATAATTAATTATAAAAATAATTTATATATGTCGAGACTTAGATTGATTCTAATAAGTAATTATAACAATAATATTTACTTATTTCGGGAACTCTCTAAACATCCGACTTTAAATAATGGGATCCATTCAGACAGAAATGCGCTGCTCACCTTCTTATATTTACTCTAAGGACTGTAGTATTCCTATAACTCTCATTAATTCCTCTATCTCTCTCCTCATTTCCCTTCCCCGCACTCTTTCTTAAATCTTAAGGCTTATTTGAAGTATTATGGTTCTGTCACAAGGTGAGGTTCTCATATTAAATATCATAGGAAAACAACCCCAGTGGTTAGTTAAGAGAAATACGCAAGAGAACTCATTAATGGGAACAACTGTGACACATCAAATAGTAAAACAACTGTCTAATCAGAAAACTTAACAGGAAATTTAATTTAAGAGTAAATAAAGGGGAATAAAATATAATACACTACACATTGGTTGAACCACTCGACATTTTCTAATAAATTCATAGCTACGAAACATTATTTGTATGACACTGTCACTTCCATTTTTTACTACTCTGGAAAAAAAGAATCGAATAGTTTTTGATTTTCCATCTTTCCTATAAAGTTTTTCTTTTGATCAATGCTCTATATTTTATAAGGCCAAATATTTCAAACTATTCGTATGAAATGTGTTCTGTCACGTTTCCTCTTCAACTAACACTTTGGAGACCTTTAAATGAATTCGTTTTAATTGAAAATTCCTACAGATAAATGATTGATTATTCGTAAATCGGAATAAAATAACATAATTAATTATCTTCATTATTTGACTTTGTGTTCATTTAACTGTATAATCTTAGGATTCTCTGAATAAGTTTGGCGATAATTATGGAAATAAATAATAACGGAGTGTTATATTTGCTGTATAGTTTTCACAGAAGAAACTATTTCTTTGGCATTAAAATCATTTTAAATATCATTAACAGTTCAATAATACAGATATACCCAAGGCCTAATTAGAAACATCTGTTTTGATAGAGGCAGATGTAATCTGACCAAAATATATTCGACGATTATTCTACATCTTTTATCTATTTTAAAAAAGTTTTTTTTTTCGAAAATTGTATATTTATTCATGTTCTGGACGTATAAAATATTCAAATTTTATTTTATTTTTAACAGGGATGAAATGTATAAGCGTTCTAACATGCCTTACAGATGAATTATAACAAAAAGTGAAAAAATGTAATTAGAAAGTTACAGAATAATATAAAGAAATTTGCATAAGTTGCATAATTATTTTAAAGAAAGTTGCAAATAAAATTTTATATACTATGCGTAAATTATCAACATTTTTTTCAATAAACTTTCTAATAAATATCATTTGATTGCAACTGCTTAGAATGGATAATTTCTTACAAAAGTTTCTTTGGTTTTGCTTTACAGATACAATCCATTTCTTTGAAACAAGCTCAATTAATACCCAAGTTCAAATTTAAAAGAAATTACAAGAAAATCGATTTCATCAGATAAAAAAAGCTGTACTGTCCATATTTCTCGAAGCCATGTGGAAAAAAGCCTTCACATTACTGTCAAGATTAATTACTTTTCAAATGATTAACTTTTAATTTTGACTAGTTGATGTTCCATACAGAATTTTTGAAAAGCGCAGGTTTTTAGTTAATGATGACCTTTTTTTTTCTTTCTTAACTCACATTTATATTTTCGAAATTTAATACAATTTGTTAATCTTTATTAGTTGAAATCTATCGAACTTCTTTCATTGAAGGAAAAGCTTAACTGTTATCAATTAAAATCAGTACGTTGCTACCACATTTCTGATTATTTAAAAGGAATTAGTGAGTAATAGTGAATGAAGTTTTGTAAATAAAACTTCATTCGTTTGATGCACATCTGGTACAATTCTATAATCAACAGTGTATAAACATTGTATTATTTAGATATATATAAAATGACAACGAAAAAATAAGATAAATAGTTCGAGTTTTTTTCTAACGCATATATCTCGTATTTTTCATTTTATTCTTAACATTTAAAACAAAGTGCCCAAAGAGAATTTAAGGTTTTGTTTCTTAATTCAGTAGCTATTCCTGACAGTTTCTAAACAGATATGCACAATCATTTCAGTTTATTTTAGTAAATTATTTGAAACGCCAACAAGAAATTGTGCACAAGTAATATTCATACCACGAAACTAAACATTATCCAAGAAAAAAATTTACTTCTAAAATCTAACTGAATTAATGAGTTACAAGGTGAAAGATTATGTCTTAAAATGTTATTCATTAATAATATGTTCTGAGGTTTTTCCCAACTGAGGTAGTATAGTGATGTCCAAAAAAGAACATATTCTAATTATGTTAGAGAACTTGTATTTATTAGTGGCATTCATAAAATGGACATTTCTTTGACCAAGAGAAATAATATTTATGAGTTCACTTCAAAAGAAAGTTGTACTAGAAGTTTCATAAAATTTCATGAAAAAGTACCACAAAACTTTGAGCCATAGTCAATTGAAGAGAACGATATCTGAACTGGTATGCACTATGTTGTTTGACTATTTTAAAAATCAGTTCTATTTAAACTGAATTAGGTCCGCGCTATCCGAATTGAAGGGCCTTTGCTAGAACCTTAACTTGAGCTAACTCAGACTACTTTAGGTGTTGCATTAGCTATATTCTATTATTAAATTTCCGATTGTCTGAAATAGTCAACAAACTACAACCACCCAAAGTTGCTTCTTCTATAAATATTGATGACGTAACATTAATTGATGATCAGATCTTTAAAACTGACCAATCGGCATGCTAAATAGAATTGTGGGATCTTTTGGAAGTTCTTTCGAAAGTTTTGAAAGCAAAATATCCTAATATGGTAGCGCGCTTATAATATGGTAGAGCAAGTCTTATTATTAGGATGAATTTGGAGTTTAATTTGAAGAAGATTCAGGCATTTTACGAAATGAATATTATTTATTCTTATTTAGGACATCTTATATTTCACTATTTCACTTCCCTTATATAATTACTTATATTCACAATGGGTGTTCGATTAAAAAAATCTAATACGGTATATATTATATGGTTCGAATAGAACTAATAAAGCGAAGTGGCATAGAAACCATCCAAATTTGGAGCTAAGTGGCCTCTGACTTAATGTCAAAATTTCTACATATATCCATAATTGCAGAAAGTTCTATGCGCAAAGGTTGATTGGAATTAAATTGTGCATTAATTTTTGAATTAATTAAAACTAATTAAGGCTAAAAGAAAGTAATAACGAAGTTTACACACACACTCTAGAAATTACGACACAACTTTGGTAAATAATTAATTACATCAAATTTTATTGAGAGTGAGAGAGAGAGAGAGAGAACTCGTATATTTACAGAGCAAGTATAATGTGATAATATTCACAACTCTTCAACTAGAAGAATCGCTTTGAACACCATCCAGAAAAACATGCGTCTTTGCCCTATCGTCGACCATACCGAGTGATTGGCTATCGTCTCACTTTTCTTCTCTCCTTCTGTGACTGAATCGTCTGGTCCATTTGATTGTGTCTTTTTAATTGTCCCTCCCATACACGCGATGGGGATAAGAGTTTAAGGGGGTTCCACGCTTTTCGATGGAATTTGGATGGAATACTTGATCGTCCCAGTTGACGTCTTCGGGATGATGAAAAGAGGGTCATCTCTGTAGCGGCTCTAACCCTTTCGACTCCTAAAGGGGGACGGGGAAAGAAGCCATAAAACCCACATATTAATAGATGCACATACATACATACATATGTACAAAAAACATGCACATACACATATATTCTAA
>BMAW01071528.1:0-11234 GCA_019974015.1 Nephila pilipes
GCTGTTTAAAAATCTCTCAGGCCAACAATTTTTAAATTTATTAACGAATTGTTTGAGATTATATTGAATGAATTTTCATAAACTTAATTTACTTAAAAATGCACTCTAAAATTAATTTAGCGCAATATATTCTCAAAATATTTTGTTTGTAGAAACTATTCGATAAAATTTTTAGGCTAATATATTATTTTTGCTGTAATAACTTTCTTCGATCATTTTCATTACCGAATTTTTTAAATAGCTTAATCCTATTTTATGTTTTTTTACTACTTTGAAATGCCTATTTGAAAGCATTTTATGATCAAAAATATTTCGTTTATGATCCAAACAAAAAAATAACTGATTTTTCGAGATGATGCTTTGAAATTGTGTATAAATTTTTAAAAACTAGCAAAGCATTTTGTTTTTCAAGTATAATGGTTTCATTCATAATACATGCTTTTATACGAGCTTAACATAAGTTTTCCGGCCGATGAGACAATTTTTTTGGTTAAATAGGTATTTTTCCTTTCAATTGAATATTCATAAGGTAATTGATGCACATTTGCATATAAGTGTACCATTCAAGAAAACTGTCACACTATATGGTTCCAAGTTTTTTTTATGCTTCTAAGAAGAATACTTATACATATAGTAGATCAAAAATATTTTTTCTGTAAGAAATATGTATATTTTCAGAAAAATATTTTTATATGAGAGAAAGAAATTAAAATTTTCAAAATTAATAAGTTTCATAATTTTTCAAAGAAAATATTCAGTAATATCATCGAAAAAGTTGGTTCACAATTTTTCATAAATTGCTTTATATGAGAGGATTAAAATATTTTGTATATTTAAGGCATACTTTTGATTTAAATAGTAATTAAATAAAATATGTCTCAAAATCATATTCAACCAAGAAGAAAAAGCAACTTTTTGTCTAGAATTGGAAATTTTAATTATATAGCTATGTTAAAGGATTAAAATATCATCATTGAACACACAAAAATATAAGCTCTACAAATAATTTTAAAATGTACGAGTCTCCTAAACAAGAAGTCCTTTTCACGAATAACGTTACTTTAACAGAAACACTACCATCAATCGAATTTTAATTATGTGTGTTTCACTATTGAAATCAGCCTAATTGATGTACACAGTGTACTCAAAAAGTTCCGGGAACTGATCGCACACATGTCTGTCTGCGAAGTTAAGTGCTAAGTATGGTATGTGTTGATGTCAAGATTTTACAGAGTATCCTCACGATTCAGTATATCACTCGAACGAGTATGCAGGTCGGTAAATGTCTTCTGGAACGCCTCCTCACCAAAACTATTGAATTTCGGTGTTATCGCCGTTTCAGTCTTCTCAGTCGACACGTTCTTCTCTGCCCCTTCATCCTACAATCATAACATGGGAAACAGTCCGGGACGTCAGATTTAGTGGTTGATGATTACGTTTTCAACCTGCTTTCTCACCAAAATATGCTGTACAAGAAGGACTTGAGAGACAGCACATTGTTGTGAACGATGCACCAATTTCCACTAACCAACAAATCAGGCCTTTCACTTGTATCTTTGCAACATCTTTGTAGAATGCCCCAATCACAGAGGAACCTGGGCGAAGAAATACTATTGCACAACCTCAACATTTTCATCGTTTCTACTCGAACATGGAAGACCTGATCTTTCATCCTCTTCGGTCGAGTCTCTTCCAGATTTAAGCTTCAAAAACCTCTCAAATACTTAGGAACGACTCATAGCATCGTCAGCATGTGCAGATTTAGTCGTTTTGTGCGTTTCTCCGGTTGATTTTCCCAATTAAAAACAAAATGTGATGTTCGTTCGATGTTCCATTTTTTTTCCAATGTCAAAAAGAAAAAAAAACACGTTTTACGCAAGGGAACGCTGCCAATTCGGAACTAGTTAAATAATGAATAAAACAACTTGATACGCTTAGTTGAATGTCGTAGCTACATCATCCAGTTAATTTTTTAGATATAGAGCCCTTTATACTTTTTTTTTTTTACGAGTTGGTGTTCTGGAGCGTTTTGAATGCACTGTGTTTCATACTTCTGCAAAAAAACCTTTTCCATTTATTGTCTGCTTTTCCAGCTACTTTATTGCAATTTCAAAACTGTATGAGTTAATTTTACATTAAAATAAAATTCAATTTCTTGATTAGATTTTAAAATATTGTCTTTTTCTTGAAAGGTTTAATAATGCAAAATGTTATTAAGTGAGTGGAATAAACATTATAAAGGGATTTTTTTTGAAATGGCTATAATAATCTCTAACATCTGTCTAACGATCCTATTAGTTCCTATCATATTAATCGTATTGTATATATAAATATGAGAAATAAATATATATATATATATAGAGAGAGAGTTATAGTTATATAGATGTAGAAACTGTGCTTTCCCATAAAGAAGATACAAACGATAAAATTAATTTTAGAACGATTTTTGAGGCTTCACGTTATTTTAAGTCATCAGACAGGCACATTTGATACACGTGTTACAACACAAATGGTCATATTGAATTATAAAATAAGATTATTACATAATTAAATATAAATAAATACTTATAAGATTACTTGATTGAAATAAATATATGAGAATAATAGGTTAATATGCGGTGATATTAAATATATGATAAAAATATAGATTGTTGTACATGTGTAAATGCAGAATATGCTGTACATGAAAAAACATTTTCTGAACGTATCACACACCTTTTAAAGTAAAAATTAGTATTAACACTTGTTTATTTGCCGGGAAACAGGGTCGATTGATATACAACACTTGATTGAAAAATAATGCCTCCATGGCCATTACCTAACTCGTTTTGCTAGATTTTTGCAACTCTTGTTGTACCTGAAACTTATATGAATTCTCTACGTAATACATTACTCGCTTTTCGGCACAGTCCTCATGCCTTCACACACACTCGTGGCAACGAGTGACTAGTTGATCAAACCCGTCTTAGAAGAATTCTAGTGGTGGTTGTCGACGTCAGACTGAAGAGACAGTTTCACTTCACTGTCAGATCGAAAATGATATCCCTTAATATACGGTCCCGTAAAAAAGCGGAGCCGTAATATGGTGGTCGTAACAATGCGGTGGAGGACTTCATTAAAACGTTGTGTATGTAAACCGGATGGCGTGGTTTTCTGCAGAGCGTTGAATGCGAGAGATTCGCGTCACTGGTTTGCATTGACAACAATTTGGTGACATCATTCACCGTAATATTACGGTTGCTAGATAACGGTACCAGTTTCTTAGGAAACCACAGCTCTTTCCTTTTGGGGAAGAGGTGAAAGTTACAAGGTCACATACAATGACGAATTGATGCTTCAACCTCCTCTCCATGTCGATCGCCCTCTTTTTCAATTTGTAACAAATCGTCTTTGTTATGGTTATTAATAGAAATATTGACACAATAACAATCAGCTAAATATTTTTAATAAGTTTATTCACTTTTATAATATAGAAAATCTATATAAACTAATAACGTAGAGCGTTTACTTGAATGTTTCCCCCTAAATATTACAAAGAGGAATTCTACTTATCTTAATAACTTCAAATAGACGCTTGAATATACTGAATTCCATTTAAGGGGATTTCCCCATTTAAGGGGATCAGTCCAGTATCAACGCTTAAGATATCTCGTTTCTCAGCTACTTGAACCAATATACAGGTTGTTTCGAAACTCATGGGCAATGATTTAAGGTGAGATAGAAAACATCTAAAGAAGCAATTTTCACCATACAATGCATAGGCGGAGAACAAGAGGTGAACCGCTAGATGGTGCTGTAATGCAAAGCATAAAACACGAGTATTCATATTCATCATTACTTCTACATGGATTTCAGGAGGCATGACGACGTATAGTAATCTGAAAAAGGCGAACATACCTTTTATGTATAGTTTTGCGAATGGGAATGGTCTGGAAGCCGAAAGACTACACAGACAGTGTTTTCCGAGAAACATGTACCAGACCAAGGGATTGCATTGGTGCCTGTTAAACCAAATCCTTCGTCACCGGAATGCATGATACAGGGCGTGGTAAGAGTGTGCGGACACCACTAGCTGAAGAGGATATTCTGCAAAGAATGAAAGATTGCCCAGATATTGCATACAAGAGGTTTCCCGATTCGCAAATGTGCTTCACTCGATTGTTTGGCGAGTACTACGTGACGAAGAATTACACCTTTATCATGTACAGAAAGTGCAAATCGTGATACCTGCAAATTATGCACCCCGTGTCGAGTTTGCAAGTTGGGTTTTGCAACAGCTATCAGCCAGGCTTTATTATAGTGTACATGTGTTATTCACAGATGAATGCACCTTTACCAATAAAAGCATTTCAAATACGCACAACCTTCATGTGTGGGCATCTAGCAATCCGTACGACACATGTCCTAATGAGTATCAGAAGCATTTCAGCGTAAATTTTTGGGCTGGAATTGTGGGTGATTATTTGATCAGCCCATACCTTCTGCCATTCCGACTGGATGGCAGAACATACCTCATACTTTTGCAAGAAGTATAGCCAGAGTTACTTCAACCTGTTGCAACCAGCATACAAAGCACGTATGTGGTTTTAGCACGACGGAGCACCACCCCCATTTCTGCTTGGATGGGCGGAATGCTTTAGAAGCTGAATTCCCAGGAGAATGGATTGGTCGGGGTGGTCTCCCACTTTGACCGGCTCTCTCACCCGATCTCTCTTGTTTGTATTTTTCCTGTGGAGCCATTTGAAAAATCTCACACACAAAACCCCCATCAACTCTGACGAGGATCTAGTTGCCGGGATTTCTGCTGCTGATGGAGCCATCCGAAAAATACCAGGTATGTATGAAAAAGTGCGCTTCACGCTACGTCGCAGGTGTAACGCCTGAATCACTACAGGCGGTCGCTCTTTTGATCAGTTTTAATTTTGCCACACAGACTGTCAATAAAATTATTTAGCACTTCCTCTATCCTTTTGGTGTTTCGTTCTTTCATTCTACAATAACGGTTCTAGCGGATCACCACTTGCTCTCCACCTAAGCATGGTATGGTAAAAATTACTTTCTTTAAATGTTTCCTATGATACTTTAAATTTTTGCTCATGAGTTTCGAAACACCCTGAAGTAATCGTATCAATTCCTCTCTGTCTTTCTCTCTCTCTCTTTCTCTCTCTCTCTATATATATCTTCTCTGATCACCTCCGCACTGCTTATATAGTATTGCTAATTTGCATGAATCATGGTTCTTTCCCATGGCGAGGTTCTCATTTCAAACATTGTAATAAATAAGCTACAGAGCTTAGTTTAAGGGAAATGAATGAAGAATCTGTTACAAATTCCACAGCTCATTATTAACACTTAAGAAAAAAAAAAGATCAAATGTTTCATATAAAGAATGCGTTAGTTTTCAGGCACAATAAGAATTTGGAAAACCGGATGATAAATAAAAAAGTTATGTGGGCAAGGAAACATTTCATTTCAATCAAGCCTCGTACTTTAATGGAATTAAAAATATCTTATATTCACATATTGTAAAGTATCTTCCATACAAGTATTTTTAAAGAAGAATTATTAAAAATTTAGAAACACTGTAAAAGAAAAAGTATGCATTGGGGGGAAAATAATGAATTGAATTAGAAAATATGAAATTTTTTATATGATTGACTCTTATCCTCTATTATCTTACTGCTTCTTACCAGGTTATTTCTTAAAAATCCCGGTTGTCTGAAAATACATAAGGAAGATAATGTTTGATATTCGATTTTCTCCCTCACTTTGGTCACAGCCCGCGGCTACAGAAAAAGGTTTTTCCCTTCGAAATACTTCTAGTATAGGAAGATGTTCTACTTTCAGTGATTTCAGATACTATTTGAAAGCATTTCGATGTAATAAAGGAAATGTAGTTTCTGTTCCCACAATCCGGATGTACTCTATTTTAAACCACAACTTTTTTTTTATAGATTTAACCACGATAATGATATATTTTCTGGAATTCTGTGTCATGAATGAAATCGCCGTTTCATCTCATCAAATGGAACATTTTCCTTTTCTTAGTAGTTAATGGAACATTTTCCTTCTCTTCCCTAATGAATAATTGCGACATGTGTCGTAAGGTACATCAATTCTTTCTGATGAATTTTTTGATAAAATCATTTTTTACAGCATCGGAAAATTACGAAAAATGCATATAAAAATAACCCGCATAAAATGCGCAACTTTTTGTCATTAAAAACAATAGTTCTTTTAATGAAAATAATTTCCAAGATAAATGAAAACATATAATTTAGAGTTTTCCTGCTTTTATTTCCCGCCTTTCAGAATTGTATTGATTCAAGATTAAGAAAAACAGCTATCGTTGATTGATTTACTGTCAACGCTTTATAAATAATATAGGATATTTTCCATTATTTGTGTCCATAAAAACAACAAAACTTCTGATATCAAATACGTTATGCCTCCTTAATTATGCAGGCATTTACGAAATATCAAAAACATTTCCTTAGTTTCTTACATTCATTAAAAATTTCGAAACATCAACCTCTTTTCCATTTTTTCAAAGTTTGCAAACCAGCTATTTCGATTTATACACACCAAAAATTTTGTTGTAGTGGAATAAAACTTTAAAGTTATGTGAAATTCGATTAGTTTTGAGATACATAATTCCGAGATTACTATTTTTGTTTTACAGAATTTGTGCAAGAATGGAATAAACAATTCAAATGCCGCACATGTAGAATTAAATTGAAAAAAAAAAATAATTGATCAGGTTTGAATTCATATTCGAAAAAGTTTTTTGAAAAGTCGATATTTCTTTTCAGGAATCATTAAAATTCGCAACATAAATTCCTTCTCTCGATTACATCCAAAAACGTCAATATATATTGAATTGGAAAATGTCCATCACTTCCGCACTTTTCATTAATAAGAAAAAGCAAGCTTTCTAGAAGAAATTACATTAATAAAAAACACAGAATAAAAAATGTTTTCCAAATGAAGGAACTGAAAATAAAAGGGCATTTCGCAAAATTTTAACTTACTAATGTGATTGAAATCTAAAGAATCTGTTCTATAAAATTTAAAATTCATTGTAAAAGAGATTCAATTAAAATTCTTTAATGTATATAGAAATGTAATAAGGAATTGGAAAATACAGTACTACCTCTACAATATGACACTTCACCACTTTGATATGCCAGTAATCTGGCATTGTTGCGCACGCAGGTGATAAATCACTGTTTGTCGAGAATAATTATTTTATACTTTTTATTTCAACAGAATAATGTAAGCTATAAATACAAAAATGCATTTTATTTAAAGTTTTAGTTAGTTCGTATGTTTCGCACTTTGTTTTCTTGTACACGGAGAAAAAAGAAATACTCAAAAATGAATACCTAGACGTACTCATTTTGAAATGAGTATGTTTGTATCAGATTTGAGCGTATACCTTTATCGAATGTGAACATTACAAGTATTCAAAACCAAAAAAAAAAAAATGGGAAATCAGCATTCTCAAAAAAAATATTACAGATATAAGGACTATAAAAGTTCCTTTTATATACTGACTACGTATTTTACAAAGTAGGTTTCAAAAACAAATATGGTTTGCTTTAATATTTCGAACTATATTTCGTATTTACCACGCTACACGCGGTAGAATACAGGAATATTAAAATGAGTAAGTACGCATACTCATTTTCGCGTCTGTGTTTGTTTACATTTTTTTTCCCAGTGACTCACTCACCACTACAGAAAGATTCTTTTATTTAAGATATAAAAATGTTGTTGAAATTTTATTGATCATGATTTTCTGATTTATGATTTGAAAATGATTTTCTGTGAGTAGTTATTTGTGCTTTGCAGGTGTTTTTTTTTTGTCTGTATTCATATTGCATCGTAATCATAGCTTAGTGACTTCTTACTGTAATTTGCATTAAAATTATTTTCATGCATGTAAATATTTGTGTATGAAGCTTATATTTTATAGAATAACATTACAGTATTCAAAAAGCAGTGTTGTTAAAATTTTGAGCCATTTTGCTACATTTTTTTTTATCGATGACTATACAGCGATGATGCTCGACAAGAATTCCAGGTAAAATCGAACTTTGATGGATCCCCTTGGCGATTTTTTTGAGATGGCGCCAAAGCGGGTGTTTCAAACTCGGAGCTTCCGAAAGAGAAAAAAAGATTGCGTATTGCCTGGAAGGCAAATGAAGTACCAGAATGACACCAAGGCGGGTATTTCAAATGAGAAGCGAGAGAAGATGGCGTCGAATCCCCTTTTACAGATTTTATAGGGTTACCATAAACAAACCTGCATGGTAACCACATTAGCGATTTATCGCCAAAAGAAAGTTAAAGTTCGCCAGGCCCCCTCCAACTTCGATTCAACAGAATTTTGAATCGGAAGTTTTGTAACAAAAACTTCATAAAGTGTAAAATAATATATAAGATGAAGAAAATGATACTTGCAAATAAAGGAGCGCTTATTTATTTCCCTGAAAATTTTAATTGATATATATTTTTCTGTTTAAAATTCATTTTCGATACAACAACAGTATCGGAAAATAAATTCAAAACATACTCACCGGATTGTTTGATTCTCATATTTGATGCAGTAACAGATTCACAAATAAATACATGACACTCATTTTTCGATTCTACACTCATAATTGATACAAGATTATATTCAAAATGAGTATGTGAAGTTTCCATTTTGAGTACGTACAAAAATGAGTATGTGCGAGACTCAAACATGAGTATGTTGGGATAGGAACTATTTTGAGTATGTGACGTACTCAAAAGTGAGTACGTGAAGTTGCCATTCTGAGTATGTGCTTGTTACTAAAAATGAGTAGGTGCGAATCTCAAATTTGAATACGTTGGGATCGGAGCCATTTTGAGTATGTGAAGTATTCAAAAGTGAGCACTTTCTACTCGATTTTGCATACCCGTTTTTCGCAGTGTACTGTATTATATTTTATATAATGTTACACAGCTTTTCTTAATTAAATGCGTTATTATTAATGGTTTCCCAGTAATCTGGCGTTTTTGGTATTCGGGGAGTGCTCTGATCCGATATCTGTCGGATTACCGATAGAATACTGTACACTGAATATACAAAAATAGTTTTTTATGGAAACGGTTGGTGTCTTATGGATTCTATACATCATCTTTATTATTGCTTATATATGGTTTTGCAGTATCGACTTATTAAACATAAAAAACAGCCACAATTTTTTTATATGCTAATAATTTTTTTCAAGCCTTTTACATACTAAATTTTTCATCGTGTCAGTGGAAATAAAATATAAATCAAATAACAAATCATAGTTTCAATCTATAACATTATTATTTATGCATGTTGAAATTTCTTATCAGCAACATTATTCGACAAATCTAAAAAAGATTCTTCGAAAGATTAATACGGAGTTCTTAAAAATACATTACATGACATTAAAAATGCAAAACCTAAAACGCATGAATAGAAAGTGATGAAAATCGGCAAAAAGAGAAACACAGCAACGAGCAATAAGTGATGTACATAACGACATGAAACACTAATAAATAGAGCGACTATAAAGTATGCTCATTAATTTGTTGGACCACCTTTGGCAGCATTCAGCATTATGTCTAGGTACAAACTCAAAGAATATGCGGATTTCTCCTGAGGGATAGCCGTCCATTCTCTTTCAACCATTTATCACAGTTTGTCTTCTAAACGCGGAGGTGGCAACCTACGCAAATGACGTCTAATCACGTCTTCAAATATGTTTGAATGGAGAGGGATCCAGGGAGATAGGGAGGCTCCGAATACTTTGCAGAGCATGTTGTCTGATGCGCGCGCCATGTGCGGTCTGGCGTTATCTTATCGGTAAATGACATTCGGCATGCCGTGAAGAAAGGGTAGTGTTATCGGAAGCACATCATCAACATATTGATGGAGCATCATATTGCAAACAATACAGACTAATGGTGATCTGCAATTGTTGGCAATAATGCCACAAACCAAGATGTTACGTTGTCGTTTCACAGCTGCTGCCGTACTGGACCTGTCACGAGGTCACCACCTGATTCGTATGCAGCTTCTTTCATTGCTGAAACAAAAGCGAGACTCATTGAAAAATATCACATCTTGATAATACAAAAATTCACGTGTCTCTATCCCGACATTATCGCCAACGAAGACGCCTGTGCTATACACTCAATGGCAGTCTTCTTAACGGATGCCATGAATATAGATCCCGAACGAGAATAGACGAATAATGGTCTTACTCTATATGGTAACATCAAGAGTGTCTTGCACCTGCTCCAAAATGTAGGCGGATGGGACCTATGGGGTCTCCAGAGCAAGCCTGCGGACGCGTTGGTCCACGTGGGCTGACGTCACTCTGCAAGTACCGCCATCCTTGGAACGAGCCAAATCACCTTCTTGCAACCCTCTTTACCACAGCTGCTGTACAATGGACGCGTGTAGGTGTTTATCCACAGCGATTCAGTGCAGGGACCTACCTACTCTTCTCAATCCGATCACCATATCCCTGGTGTACTCGTCTCTCTGCAGGAAGTGCCTCGGTCTTCAGCATCCTGGTATTGTCAGTACTAAATGTTTCCTCTGCGACAGAAAAACAGTATACAAGAAGAATATTCTGGCTGAAGGAGTGACACAATTATTGGCTAATCTGCAGGTTTCTTCCCTTATATTTCGCTGCATCTGCCCCAGAATGTAACGCACTTCGTATATTTTGCATATCTCGGTGTGTACTGTGTCTACCCTGAAATTTGGAATTTATTCTGAGTATATGTTCATGGGATGTTGTATTTTCATTATCACGTAGTGTATATAAAGAAGAGTAACACGAAACATAAGAAATATTCTACATATATTCTTTACATACACTACGTGAAAGTGGAAATGCAACACCATGAACGCTTACTCAGAAAAATATGCAATTTGCAGGGTTAGACGTATCAGAGAATCTATATATATTTCATAACAGAATCTATCTGGATTACTTAACAATAAATTTTATTCACATTCATGTTACGAAAATAAACTTATAAATTCTGGCAAAAACAACTACACTTTTGAATCTTTCTATCTAACGTTTTCATTCGGTGTGATTCACATATCTTCAAGTTCGAGATAAGGAGAATGTGATTTTATATTTTTAGATGTATCATTCACTACATAAACATCAATTGGTGTACCTATAACATGTATTGTTATATAGATATAT
>BMAW01071530.1:0-11027 GCA_019974015.1 Nephila pilipes
CTATTTTTATATACAAATGTATGTATTTTTATGAGATCCAGAAAAAAACAATTATGACTGAAAACCAGTATTAGATTTACGCATAATATGCCAAATAAATAAGAGAGAAAGCTTCAGTTGTCCAGATGCTTTATATGTTCTAGTCGTTTGCCACTCATTTATTATTTCATTATAAAAAGTTTGGTTATTGGCCATTCTGTACTGGTAAAGCTTTCTAGTGTCTTGTATTTCAGTTATTTTAGTATAGTGAAGTGGTATGACAGATAGTCAGCACGTGTATAGCGTAAGAGGTGGGATTGGAGCTCTCGGAGATGATCATTTTCATAATGAACGCTGGAATGAAATCCTTTAGGAGTATTTTATCGGGTGAAATACTTCCCGTTTACATCTAGAATACATGAATCGATTCTAAAGAATTACAAAAACATCTAAAAACGAATTTTGAAAAAAATAATAGGTTAGTTATTATTTAAAAATTGATCGATTAATTTGTTTTCTTAAGTATCTATAATTTTTTTTCTATCAAAATTAGCTCGCTAAAATATTTTTTTTTTCTGACTTTTCATAGAATTCAGATTATTTCTTTATATTTCAATTGTATATGTATATCTAATATTGGTCCTAAAATTAATTTCGTTTATAATTAACTTTTTGTTAGAATTAGAAAGAAATTTTGTTGCTTCTCAATATCTAGGAAAGTTTAAAAACAAATGTTTGGGGAACGCTTAGTAAGCAAATTGGGTAACCAATTGAGAAGCAAGCAAAATACACTCAACATTGGTATTTATTGAAAAACTTTAATATACATATTTTTTTAATTTTGCTATTTTTTTTAGTAAAATGATTTAATCATGCTGAAATTGATGAATCTTAGCACACTCAGCACACTGATTTGAGAATTAATTACGTGTAAAGCGAAATAGTGGACGCCCCGAAATATTTCAGAAATTGTTAAACTATTTTACCTCTTTTCTTGCTCCCTTAGATACAGTTCTTGTTCATCAATAAATAGAATAATTTATATTTATTTAACAGCGTATATAAGTCCTATTCTATTAGTAAATAGCGTGTATAATTTTACAAAAGTCTTCTTTGAACAAAAATTAAAATGGATATTTCCATTTATATATAAATTAGATTATTATACTCTAATACTGTATATATGCATATATATATGTTAATGTTGTTTCGTATAATTACTCTTCTTCTGTACTTAAATTATTTAGTACTTTAGAATCGCAGATTCGTTACTTCTTTATTTTCAGAAATAAACATTTAATGTGGCACTTTGTATTAATATATGCTATTCATATTTTTATATATATATATTTCCGTCTTCACATATATATTTTACTTCAATTATAATTTGGAACATATAACGTGTTTTTATTGCATATATAAAATACTCTGGAATGGTTGTGAGATGTAATTTAATATTTTTTATATGTTCCTTCGAATAATTTGTTATACTTGTAGAATTGAACAGAAGAATGGCATTCTTCCTTTTTAAGATGTCGTAAGAGCAATTTCTAAAGTTATGTAATTGTTTAAGGATAAAAGAAATCACGAATTCATTTCTTACGAAGCAAATATACTCAGGAAAATGCTATTAGACTTGCATTAGGATAACTGAAATAAAAACATTTTTAAGCAATTATCTTAGACAGAACTTGAGAAAAATGGTTTCAGTTCTTTTTCTTTCAACGTGTAGACTGGTCAAGAAGAACAAATAAGATACACGACTGTCTGAGAAAAATCCTGTTCCAATTGTAGTTTACATCTTAAGGAATAAATTAAATATTAAATGCTCTCATATATGTAAGAAATATTATTTTTGGCACAAATGTTGCAAAGATGTTCGTATTAAATTTTATTAAAAGTTGCTTGCTCTATACTTCAATTCATTAGGTTCCTCCAGCTTGTTAAGAAGAATAACACAATTTCCGTGAGATTTTTTTTTTATTTTCTTTCAAAAATCTAAACTAAGTCTATCTTTCTTTTGACAGCAGAAAGTTTACTTGAACTAGAAAAATTGCTCCTTTTCTTTCGTCATCTGGAGAAAACCTTTTAATTTTCTTTTAGGCGTTTTATTTTTTTAAAAAAAAGAAAAGGATGTTAAAATTGCCTTAGGTAAAATTGAAAACATGCAAGGCTGTCGTAAAAATCTAATTCAATAGTATATAATCGGATGATCCAACTGATACGTTTCATTATCAACTGACGACGAGTTGCCTTTTATTTAAATTTACTAATAAGAGAATTTGAAGTATTGAAGAGATTGAAAACAACTTTTCTAAGTTCACTAGCAAAATGCTTTTTAAATGCTAAGCAGGAATATGATTTTAAAATTGAATAAATGTTTTTATCCATCTGTTAAAGTAAACGGAACGAAATTATTTTTCCTTTTCCGTTCTATCTAATCTACTATTGTTAGCAAAATAATGAAACGTATTTTAAGGAACTGACAGTGATAATAAAATTTCACTTACCTTACATAAAGGATAAAGTTTTAAATTAATTTACTTAAAGAATAAAAAGCTGGATTACGAAATTAAAATAATTTAAGTCGATTTTATTGTAGTTAGCAAAACAGCTCTGACACTGACATTTCATTAAATAAAAGGGGAAAAAATTAAATAAATGGATCAAATGATTGTTATGTAATCAAATTGTGTTTATCAATAATAAATGCAATAAAAAATAGATATTCATTGGTTGAAGTACTTGGAAATTTATAGTTTTGTAAATAAATATTTTAAGAACAAAGTATCCTAAACTAATGCTTTTCAGAATTAAAAGTCAATTTATCCTTTTATTCTGTTTATGAATACTGTCATGTTGAAAAGGAAGCAGATGTTAAGATTTTATAAATTTTCATTTCATGGTAGATATTCAAACACGTTTATCTTTTTTTTTTGTCCGTTATTGAAAAAACATTAATATTATTACTTTTAATTATTTTTTGATTTCCTTGTCTTTGAAATTTCTATTTTACCTAGTTGTTAGATTTACGGAACAATTTTCTGCTTTCAAATACTTTTAAGATATTTAGATGTTAAATTTAAAACCCAGAATAATAACAAACCTCCTATGAATTACTCTTTAAATTTAAGCTCAAAATCTTTAGTGCTGAAAATATGCTAACAAGTGTATTACTTTCTTGAAATTTTCAATATTATTTTTCCATAATTTTTTTCTTGCATATATTTTAAAATTTCAGTTTGATACATTTCTCATAAAATTATTTTTAATATTTTATTGCCAAATTTCTTTTTATTATTTATCTCACTCTCAAAACCCAACATACTTAAAATATAATATATGTAATTATATTTTTACTCATGTTTTCAATGATTAACTTCATTTCCATTATTATTCTTTGTTCTCTTGAAAAAAAAAATCATCTCAAGCCGTTGCGATGGTGAGAATTTATTTTCGAAATTTCGCATTAACATTTTCTTAGGTTCAATTGATTTTCAACCCCTTTCAAAATTTAAAAGTATATTTTTTACTTATAAAAGAGGCAGTCAAATGCAAGGCTGTTTTTCTATATCTATCGCTAGCGGCAAAACTGAGGCTGTGTGTAGCTACACCAAATGTTACGCAAAAAAATGAAATATACAGTTCAAACTTTTAGCGAAGGAAAAGTTAATACAATTTAAAACAATGCTGATTATGTTTAATAAATGGTTTTTATTACTAAATAAATATATTTAAATGATATTCAATATTAAATCAAAGAAACACGAGAGCCTGAGAGAATTTAGAAGAGAAACGAATAAATGTTTATCATTTATTTGTTTCAATATTGCCAAAATCAGAAAATATGACCTTGCTCGAATTAAATGAGAATTTTTTTTTTATTTCGCTTTGGTTTCTAAAAATGTTTTCCATCAATCAATATCAATATTTTATTCTTTCATAAAAGTGAATTTTTACTAGCTGAGGAAGGAGATGCAAACCCTCGCTTCCACAATGCACCAACGACATGATTTTTTTTTTTTTTTTTTCTTTTTCAATAATGAGTTATCTTTGCGAGTTATTACTTTTTTTTGGAACATCCTTGATTTCAGATAGGTCACTCCCCATCTCTTCTGCTTTAAGTTAATGTCGTATGCTGTAAGTGTCCGCGCGAAACAAATGCCAGAATTCAGTGTTCCACATCAAGAAAATATTGAGAACCAAGGATTTAATGTATTAAAATGTTTTATTATTAAACCTTCCGATAGGTCACCCACTTCAGTCGACAAAAATACAGCTTGCCTTTCAAAAACATTAATTATTAAATATACTTTTGCATTTTAGAAGCTCAGTTATTTGCAATCCCTGACGTTTTAATTAAAATTAATGTTGTTAATTAAAATTGCCTCATAGTTGATTACAAAATAAGGACATTTCTAATGAAATGTTTCATATTTGTTATTTAAATGCATTATAGTTCTATTAAAGAAATGGTATTTTATCTATATAGTATCTTTTTATCCATCTCGTCAATCATCTTAAACTTTACTCTAGTCAAAAGATCTAAATTTTAACTTAAGTTCAATCACAGACAAAATTAATTAAAACACACAATTATACCTAAAATAACTTTTATTAATCCTCAAATAAAGAAGATGTTCTCCACAGTTAAGTCCCTAATCGCGAGTACAAATAACTCCTGCAATTTATCAAAGAATACGTTTACCGAAATACGATGCTAGTGCGTCCTGCAATTACTCCGATAGCGTTGAGTCCTAGTATCACCAAATTCACTCTATACTCTAAAAAACTTCCGCTCACATCACATTAATACTCTTCTTATTACCAAAATCTAATTATTATTAGTTTCTATATTTCCGCTTGCATCTTCCCTCTTAGTCACTACCTATTAAAATATATATAGAAACTTTGCATTGCATACTTGAAAGTTGAGGTATTTGAATCAAGTAGCATCCAGGAAATGTCCGTAAGGATAGGTGGAAAGAAGTACACTTCATATCGTCACTAACTGAATATAAAAAAAGATAAAAAATTAATTTCAGCACGCACTGAAATTAACTTTCTTTTATGGAAATTATTTTAAACGCCTTTGTGTCGGGTGATTAATTTTATTTTCTTGATTAATTCAATTTAAATGAAACTTGGAAGGAAACAAATAGCTTGCAAAGGAAAAAATATTCATTTTTTTTTTTTGTTTATAAGCAAAGCGTCTCTTTTGAAGACTCTACGCAGTTCTTGCAATTTGCGATTACTTTGACAATTGGATTCCGGCATCTGAATTTGCAATTATAATATATTCAGTAAATCTCCAGAATCATTTTGAGAATGATATTCTGTATTCCATGCTTAAATGAAAGAAATATTCGGTTCACTGAATCTCCAGCAGTGGACTAGTTTTAAATGAGAGGTAACTATAATCATTCCGGAGTTTCAAAAATTTACATTACTTAAGGTAATGGAACGTACTACTGTAACTTTATTTCCTAGGTATCTCATTTTGAATGGATTAAAATTTTACAGAAGACTTTCTTCGCTTCACCATGATATTGTTGTCATTATTTCTTACCAAATCATTACTAGAATAATGATTATTCTTCAGAACTCGATTGAATCTCTAGTAATTTATATATGTTCATAATGATGTTACTTACGTAGAAGTTATACTTGGGTAAATTTTAATTCTTGTGGTATCTCGTTCTAATGTTATGAAACATATTTTAAATTCATCACTGGTTCAGCATATATGTATATTCTGTGTTTGCAAGTTAAAAATTGTTGAGAGTTTCAAGTTAAAAAAAGAAATATAATAAAAGTGATACCCCATAGAAATTTTCATAGTTAAATCCTTAAATGCATGCAAATAAAAGTTATATTTATTTACTATCGTAAATAAAAATAGCTTTTTAATTTTAATCTAATACATTATTAGGTGTTTGTAATTTTGCTTCTTTTTAAATTGATTTACTTCCACTTCATTTCTTCATCAATCACATACAGTGAAAAAGGCAAGATAGAAAAATCATGAAAGATACAATCAAAAGATCACTGCAATACAACTGTGAGCCTTATTATTTAAATACACCAATTTTCATTGTAAACCATTTTAGAAAACAATCTCTGATGACTATTAAAAAAATATAATCATTGAGAGTGAGTTGTTTCAATTATCTGGGTAACTGTCGCTTTTAATGCATCTTGTAATTTTTGGTGGACCATCAAACTTCTGAAGAAGTAACAGCGTTTTTCTTAAAAATTATTTATCATATCTCATTCCTTTTTAGCTCACAGTGTTATTCATTTTAATGAAAACAATTTCAGATCTCCACCATTAGTGTAGGATTTATTTTCAAATAATAGAAAAAAACTTACATTTTTTTTTATATTCCTCAAAATTGAAAGAATATTGATTTTTCTATTGCATTAAAATTTTATCGTAGAAATTATCCGAAATAAAATGCTTCAAAAATTTGTAAGTTGCAAATACTTAAATCCCGTAGTGTCGTGACGAACTCAAGTTTTGTAAATAGTTATATCTAATAATTAACTGGTTGTAAAATACATCCATTTTGAAAAGGAGATAAAAATAACCACATTAATTGGTTCTTTAGACTTTCGGTGTCCGATATTTTTCCAAGCCTCGGAGAGGGAGAGAGTAATTGACCTATTGTTGCCGGCGGCTGTTTCGAACCCTGGTTCCTTCTCGCCACGCTGGTTTCAGACCGACGTTTACCTTGGACTAGTGATTTGAGGGCATAGTCTTATCATATGAGCTAAATTGAGCTTTTGATGTACTAGTACATATTACTAGGGGCATGAACGCATGGTTGTGGCATGAACGTATGGTTGTGATTACCAACTATGCCAACTACAGTGGATAAAAGAACACATTAATGGGACAGATGATCACTAGTCAAAAGTTTTATGGAGCGATGAAACTATGATATGATTATTCGGCAGTGTTGTGCGGAAATATGTCAGACGTAGAATAGAAGAGATACATTCTGACTGTAGTCAAGCAACTGTGAAGAACCCACTTAATATTATGATTTGGTCATGCATGTGAGCAGATGGTATAGGTCGCCTTCATGTCATGAATGGGACACTGAATCCCACAAAATACATTGAATCTATTCTGGAACCAAAAATTTTACCTTCCAACGGGGATTTCTTTTCCTATGACGCTTTATCTGTTTTCAGTAGGATTCTGCTCCCCACCACACACCAAAATCATCGAAAGATGTGTATTTTTACAAAAAGCATTGAATTGCTGCCCTGGACAAGAAACAGTGCTGCCCTGAATTCTATCGTAAATGTGTGGCAACGTTTGAAAACTCTTGTCCGAATGAGGGGTCCATCAAATAAAAGATAACTAATTGGTACTATAATTGCTTCCTTGAATCATGTAATAACGAAGTTAGAGCTTAAAACTCTCTTCAGCTCAATGAAACATCGATGTGAAGCTATAATAAAAAATAAAGGATACTCTACTAAGTACTGATAACTCATTACAATAATCAGTATTTAATGAATATCCATAATTATTGCAAATTAACTCTTTTTGTATTACAAATACTGTTTTTTCTATTGTAAATATTTCAATTTTGTTTTTGAATTAAACTCAATATTAAATTCTGTTTAAGATGATACATACGACTTTGCAATTTGATAAAGGTAACATTTTCTATAAGCATACAAAGTTCAAAAACATAACAATTTCCCAAAGTGTTCACAATTTTGGCCACCAATATATGTATATATATACATATGCTTACATAAAATGTTGTTTACTTTATATCGGGTAATTCCATTAACAGATACGGACCTAGAATTAAATATTTCATTATAGTCTTAAAAGGGCATTAGGATAAAACTCAAATTAAAATTAAATAGAGAATTTAATACCAAATAGGTACGAAGTCTGTAAATACATAAGCTTTTAACTTTTGCGAATACTTGTACTATTTTGATATTTATGGCTAAAGAGTAGCAAAGTTACGGAATTTCGAGGTAATGCTGAAGTCACACACCCCTGGCAGTCATTTTCAAAATACACAAAGAACGAAGTTCGCAGAAAGCATTAAAGAGCATTTTCTCGACCGCACTGTATTATCTTCTTTCCTTGAATGCCTTGGAATTAATTAATAAACATAACATTCTGGAGCTGTTTATTAGCTTAATTAAGAGTTCCGTATTCATTTTTGGTAGTAATTTACTTCACGAATTCATTTTCCCTGGCGTTGAGAAATGTGTAATACAAAGGGTTTATATGTTATATCAGATAAAAGCAGACTACACTTTGATGTTTTAAATAATGTTTTTTTCAGTTTTATTCAATGATTCATCCTAAAGGTGCTTTATATTTCACTGCATCATTTAAGGCTACATTACTAATTTCTTTATTATAAGAGTGTACGCACATAAATATGTATGTAGATGTATCAATAAATCCTAAGAAAAATATAAAACTACAAATTATTTTTGGTAGATTTTTTTTTATTTTTCAACATAATCTTTTTTTAGGTCTATACATTTTTTCCAGTGTTTCCCCAACTTTTCTAAGCCATCAAAAAAGTAAGACTTCGAGGGATCCTCGAAATTGGCATCTTTTTGGACGATGAACTCTTCGTATGACATGAACTATTGTCGTTTTTAAAGCAACGTGAAAAAAAATTTAGGGCCCAAATCTGGTGAAAACGATTTTGGTTATCGTAAGAGCACATCTGTGTATCAGTACATTTCTTTGATGGACCTATTTTTATTTTGACCTATTATTTCAAATGACGATGTTTTTTCTTAATTTCTTCTCTCAACCGGTGGAATAACGACGCATAATACTCTCCCGTTATTTTTTCCATTTTTCTAAGTGGTCGGTACAAATGATTCCGCGTGCATCCCAAAAACCATGGCCATCAACTTGCCGGCCGAGTTCAACCTCTTTTCTTTCTTCGGAGCCCTTTTACCTTCAAAGGCTCATGAGTTCGACTGTTCTTTTGTCTCTGGAGTGTATTAATGTATCTACGTTTCATCCACAGTTATGTATCGACGTAGAAACTCGTCAGGAGTGCGAAGAAAAATCTCCAAAATAGCCTCAAAATCGACCACACAATTGCGTTTATTTTCCACTGGGAGCAAATGCGGCAATGACATACAGGCAAAAAATTTTTGACCCAATTTTTCATGCACAATTGAGAACACTGTACCTTGCGATATACTCGTGTCCTTAACTATTTCGAGCCCTATGTTTCGTAAATAACTCAAAACCATATCGTGGAATTTTCAATCATGTGAGAGTTATCACTTCCACTGGACGTATAGAACGACTTTCATCTTTTGTAGATATACAACCATGTTTAAACTCATTTTCCCAATTGTAAACAATTGCAATCACGGGAACAGATGTGTCATGAACTTAATTCAACCCAGCTTTGATCCCTTTCAGTGTTAGCCTTTTAAATAAAAGTGTTTACTCACTGCTCAAAACTCACTCTTTCCTCGATTTTCCTAAATAAACACGAGTATTTTGCTTTAATCTAGAATAAAAATTAAACCATGAGGTGAAAATAACTGAGACTTAAACAGTTATCTAGTTCTTTACTGTAATTTTAAAAACAAATAATTTTCGATGCTACTGGGGCATCATCTCTTGTATTTTGTAAGGTATTATTGAACTATCCTTTTAACATAATAATAGAAAATTAATAATCATGTCTATTTTTTACATAAGTAGATTTATATAGCTTGGAGGAATATATTACAGATTTTTTTTCACATGATACATATAAAAACTGTATATTGCTTTTTAATAACAGCTGTAGTGTGAATTACAAATGACATAGCAACTCTCCCTCTTTCTCTGTGCTCTGTGTGGGAGTGCGTGTTTGTACATTTTCTTAAAATACTTATATTTGATATACAGTCAACCAATCAGTCATTTGTTTTGGTGGTTTAGCATAGAGTTGTAGAAGTGTTGCTTCAAGTGACATGTTGGACTGTGTGTGAGCAACAATTAAGTTATAAAGGTAAAGTTATCTTGTTTAGTTTTAATAAATACCTTTTAAGTTTATATTAATGTTATAGAATTTTTATTTAATTTTTTTCTTTCAGTTGAATTGTATGAACTTCCTTTTTTTCTAAACTTGAATTTCTGTTTGCATTTCATTCTTTATTTTATTGATCTAAACCTTTAAATATAACTTAATTACTGTAGATATGATTATTGATCCATGAGACTAGTTTTTACACATATTTTCTACTCAAAAATGTAGAGCAGAATTATCTCCATTTCTGTGCTGCTACAATTCTTTTTCTTCATTTTGCTATGTAGTTTAATGTTTTTAAACAGTTAAGTTGATTGTTAATTTTTTGATTAGTTGTATATCTTTGTATTGAATTAATATTTTTTCGATATAAGTAATTAAGTAAATTGTTGGCTTATTTTGATTAGAAAGTTTTGTTAATTTTTCATTTAGAACCATATTTTTTAATTATTTTTTTTATTAATTTGTTACTATATAATGTTTAGTTAATTCTGTATTTTCTTAGCTTTGAGCATTTTGGTTCAAATAAAATTTATAATAAGTTTATAGTGGTTACAATACATATTTTAGATTGATTTGGTGTATATATAAATATTATATATTTTTGAAGAGAATAATTTAATGTGTGTTGTAGGTAACTTTTTAAAATTAAAATTGTGTTTCCTGATATTAAAAATTTGAATTATTATATTTGAAGTTTAACGTATTATTTTAAATAAGTTGAAACATATTTTCTTTATTTCTCTTTTAATTTCTAATGTTGAATTACAGAGTTTGGAATTTCGACTTTGATTTTCAACTGCTGTCGTTTTTTTTCTTCCATTTTATTGAAATATACTTTGTGGAGTGGTACGGTTAAATTTTCAAAACTAGAGGAAATTGCATCTTAGCCTGAAGCCTGAAACAAAAGTTTGGATTGATTTACATATATTTGGCTTTAATGTCTTATTTTTTTCATTTACTTTGGACTTTCTAGTCATGATTGTCTTTTAAAATCAATGGATTAAC
>BMAW01071540.1:5247-55626 GCA_019974015.1 Nephila pilipes
TATATATATATATATATATATATATATATATATATATATATATATATTATTCTACGCATTTTAAAACGCATGATACATCTTTGAAATTCTTGAATCAGCCGAACGCGATACACCCATTCAATTCTAGCAACCTGATTTAAAACTAGATTTATCGATTTCACTTTGTGCTCCGCGGTTTGACAAATTACCTAGCGGGCTTTTAACAAATTACATAATTAACTCTCTTAATTTGTATATTTGTTAGCATGATAAGGTAAGCATACTTTTTAGTTGTGAAATGGAAAATATTAGGTGTTTAAGGGAAGGCTCTAATTACAATTTGACGCTTATTGTGGATTCTAAAATCATGAAGCGGAAAATATAATTCGATAATTGTGGATTTTGAGGTATGATCTATGGTTTCCTTATTTAGAATGAATTTATGCTCATTCGCTTTTCGATTATCAATTGAAATTAATTAGCAGAGGTTTAATACAAAAGAATTTTGAAACGTGATATAATTTAAGAATTTTTTTAGATTTAACTATTTTCAAAAGTTTAATGAATATCATAATACATCGAAATGCTTAGTTTGAAATTAAAACTTATATAATTATTAGTTTATCTTTATTGAAGTTTTTAAAACAGAAATGTATGAAATATCCTACAAATTATTATTATTATTCAGGTAAAATGTTAGTTGTTACTTTAGTTATTAATTGATTTCTTATAAACAATTAAGGACTTTTGCTTACAATTCTTGACTGCTTTGAATTATCCTCTTTCTTAATTTCATTTTTGAACGAATAATGTTTATATCTTAGTTATTTCTTTTTTTTACATTCAAAATAGAGACAATAATAACAAAGAAGCTGAAAAGCAAAATTGACGAGAGACAGACAAGAAAGACAGAACAGTAATAATTAAACATAAAGTCAATGTATTTATATGTCAATTTATTACTTAATTCGTCATGGTACTTGAATACATTTAATTGGTATTGTAAGTTATATCTTTCAATGGATTTGTTCAGTATGAACTTGCAACAACACGAGGTTTTCTCTTTAAATTTCTGGGGTATTTCATGACATTATTTATATTTCGAACACTGCATTTTCTTTATAAAGGACGTGTATTATAAAAATTACAATTAACATACAAGAAGTGCACTGATTAAAAAGTTTTCTGAAAAAGAATTTGGAGGTGAAGAAGATAAATGAAGTGGCGAGATTGTTGAATGGTATGAGCAAGTTGAAAGATATTTTAAAAATCTATTCCTGATATGAATACAATTATCTGAAGTCTATTGAACTCGGATAAATTATTTGATATCATTTAGCAAAATTAAATTATATAATCTTTAGTACAGACAAGAATTAGTTACCGCATCACATTCGTATTACAAGTTGATTTTTGTTCATTGTATAACAACATAAAATTAAACAATGGTTTATTGACAATTTATTTATGTTGTGATTATGCAAATTAATATAAATAACGACCTTTGTACGTTATACACATTCCATCGGAATTTTCTGTTGTGTAGTAATTTATTATGAACGTATTTTAATACCCCCGCTCAAATTCGGATGTTTTAAATTAATGTTGCGGTTTTTTTAATTCACGGATTGATAATGAAAAGTATATCGAAACAACTAGCCAGCAAAAATAAATTTTCTGATTTCATAATTCAGAGAAAGTAATTTTAGAATTTATTTGAAAATTCCCTTATTAAAAATAAATTTTTTTCTTCGTTTTCATGAAAAGTTTTTTTTTTTTTATTGATTACGCAACAAAGTAAAAAGCATTGCAACTTTCATCTAAGTAGAATAATTGTAATATATTGTCTTGAAGAAATATAATTTAAAGTTTTATTGATCAAATGGTTCATCTATTATCATTTATTTCTTAAGAAAATATATTTCAAAAACCTTTTTTTTTTCCTTCGGCTGAGCCGAATCGAAACTGATAGCTTTTAAGGGCCATAAAAAACACGTCTCTATATTTTATATCTTCAGATATATCTTCTATTTTTCTATCTGAACAAATTGAGTTTAATCGAAGATTCTTGTGCTATTCTTAAGATTAAATAATACAGATTTATTTAATTTATAAATATGCCAATAAATTTATTTCAAGAAAATTAAAATTCTTATTCAAAGTCTTTAGTTTTATCACTTTTATTATAAATATAATTTAGATAAGAGCCCAATTAAAAGATTCTTTCATGGAAACGTGGTGCCTCACAATCATTGAGCAGCAGTTTTTAATTTTAGCCCGTCCCTGTTAAACTTTTTGAATTCAAAAATGAAGGACTCGCAGAGAGTCATAAGGCACATAATCTCCAGGAATGTCACCACTTCATACGGGATTAAAAGGTGATGTATTCTTCTTTCTGATGATCTTTCAATATTTACGACGATTTATATAAATTTAAAATACACAATTCAGACAAATTTCTCAAAGAACCTTACGCTCTCACACACATACACAAACACGCACTCAGACAATAACACACAAAAGCATTGAAACACACACATGGATACGAGACATACAATCTACAATCTAATTTAACAATTACTTAATTTACATCTGTATCTCCAAAGATATACAGTGAGCCACATATCACACAGATATGACATTTCATAATGTTGTAATTTGACAATAAATTTAAGAGCATTGAATGCTAGTCTTCTTATTTGAGTAATATTAACAATAAATTTGTTTTACTCTCATCTTTGATCAGAGCTTCTTCCCACTGTATGATATAATTTAAAACTGCAGTTGATTTCTAATTTAAAGATAATATCTAATTTGAGAGACGAAACTCCGTATCAGTTTGTAATATTACTAATGATGCACTATTCCTCGCATTCATTGAATTGCCTTGGACATTTTGCACGATTAAACTTGTCTTCATGTATGTAGACAAGTTTAACTTGTTTTCTAGTTAATTAATAATTAAACGTGTTAATTAATAAGAAAGCAAGTTGTTTCAGTTAAACTTGTCTATATGTATTTAGAAATATATAAGTACAGATTTATTTACATATAATATATTACCAATTTTTTTCCTCAGTTTTTCGACGATTTCAAAGAAGATATATGAATCTCAACAAAAATTTCATACGTTTTTCAACCCACGATAGAATTGTATATCTTAAACATCAAACTTTGTGCTTCAAATCAAACTTCAAACATGATAAGAATTACTTTTATGCAGTCAAACTAATATAAACACTTATTTCCGCATTGAGCTAATATATTTTGATCATAAATTTAAACAGGTGTACAAGAGGTGAATAATGTTATAATTGTTCAGTAATGCTATAAGTTCATTTTGAGATTTTTTTAGAATATTATTTAGTCATTAGATATGACAAGTAAAAAAAATATTTTTCAAATTTTAACAATTTATTTTCAATTCTGTATTGTTTGAAAACTCGTTTTGTCACAGTGCGTTTTTGAATTACTGTAAGTATTTGATTTGAAAAAGGAAAGATAAAAGTTACGTACTGGTTGACATCAAAAATAATATTAAAGATTAAAGAGGTATCCCAGGATGGCATCATACTTGTTTTTTTTTAAAAGTAAACATAAAATCACAGTAAAGAGGAACTTTCTCTCGAATAATTTTTGGTAGTAATTGCCGTACTTACCTCATCAAAATAAGCTTATAAGGGGAAATTCCGCTTACTGCATTATATCGTATATGATTCTCTATGTAGAGATGAAAGCCTAAATTGTATGTCCTTAAACTAATATCAATATGTAAAAAGAGACTGAAATAATTTCAAACGTATAATGTCTCAAAATAAAATAAGTTAAGTTATGGCTGCATAACTATAGTCCTAATTTTCTTTTAATAAAATATTTATTTATCATGAGGACACTTTCAAAGCAAAAAATTTCAGTATTAACTTATTATCAAAACAAAATGGATTTTGTTTCAATTTGTAAGATTTCATAAAAAATAAATATTTTATAAGAAAAGCTAAATGAAATTTTGAAAAAAACCAGTATTTCAAATAAGCAAAACAATGCTTAATATGGACCATAATATACTTAACAAGGGATTTAATAATATTTTCTATAATATGGATTTATGAGGGAAATTTCTGAACAACATAACTATTGGTCGTTGTTTCTTAGATCCTACTAATTAATTATAATACTACTTGTGAAATTAAAATTTATAATAAATATTTGCTCCTTAAATTGGTATTTAATTTACTATTCCTTCATCTGTAATCATGTTTTTTTAGATTAAGATGAATAGTTTTGAACTAATAGTTTTTTAAAATGTTCAATAAATTAACAGAATTTATCTTTGCTGAATTAGGTTTCTTAACATTCTTTTAAACTTTTTACAAGCATTTATTATATTAATCTACATAATTAAAAGGAAAAATTTGTGATTATGTGCCTTATATACTCAAAATGTACTTGCCTGATTTTACTGAAAATTTCACCTTGTGTTTTTCCAGATTTCACCAAAACGGAAAAAATACGAGTATTTTTTTTATTTATAGTCAACAATATTAATTCCAAAATATTTTAAATTGCTTTTAAAAAATAAAAGTAAAATGCTATTAGAAGAGATCACTTAAGAGGTCTGAGGGGTGTTCAAACTTGAAAGTTTTTAACTTTTTTAAATATATATATATATATAACACATGGATCAATACGTCCCGAGACTAACATTGAAAACAACATTTTTTTGCAATTTTTTTTTTTTTTATTCATCAACATAACACCTTTTGTTAATCACCTTTTAGGGTGATACAATCGTTCCAACGTTTTCCAAATTTTTTTTTTCCAAAATTTTTTTTTCTTTCTTTTCTTTTTTTTTTTTTTTTTCGTAAAGAAATCTTTGTTGGTGAGTAAATAGTTGATAAACAGCTTTCTGAATCATCGATCCGTTGTTAAGTTCCATCGAAAGCAATCGCGGCACCCACTTGGAAAAAAAAAACCTATTTTATTACTGAAATTAATTTTTCATGAAGAGGTAGTAAACATTACTTCCATATGATATCTGTGTGATCACAGCAATCCCGCCGGAGCCACTTTTTACGATCTTCATTATAATTTTTGTCACTTCCACTCCACATTTTCCGGTGTAACGGCTTCCACAGGAAGCAATCTGCTGTTCCGTGTCTTTTGTGTCGGTACGACTATCGTTTAAACTCGGCAAACCACAAATCGTTGTTTTGATATGGACACAAGAGTTCAAAATATTTTTTCAATCCATTGTTTTGTTTGTAATGGTGTTTTTACCAGCTTAAAAAAACAATGTTTTATCAGAACACCACGAAACCTTAGTTTTTCTATTTTTTTAAAATCCACAAAACGACTTTTTTTTAATTCCAACCCTCGATAACTCAGTTGTTTCTGGTCCGATCGACTTAAAACTCTGACACGTTTCTGCTAAAAAATTCTGTACTCTAGATAGACCCAGTTACTAGTTTCATTTCATTGATGCCATCTCCAAGCTAGTCTCGAGTTATTACTGATGTGTTATATATATATATATATATATATATACACACACAATACTAATACACAATAATATATAACATATATATATGAGTATATATATATATATATATATATATATATATATATATATATATATATATGTACACATATATAGAAAGGTACACACACACACATATAGTAAAATATATATATAGTACATAAGTATATACACACATATATACACACACACATATAATATATATATATATATATATATATATATATATATATACATTAGTATATATATATATATATACACATTATATATACACAATTATTATAAATATATATATATATATATATATATGTTGTTCTTCATTTCAAGCTGAACATTTTTATACCATCCATTTGATGATACTCAAAAAATTTCGGAAGTTATTTGAAAAATTCTAAAGTGTGTTTTTGTAAGATCAGTGTTTAAATTGATGGATGTTATGCCCACAAAATTTTAGTTTCTGTTTACATTACATTATTTTGCTTCTAAGTCAGCCTCGTTAAGTTATTTTAAACTCTGAGACTTATCAAAAGCAAACCTACAACTTAGCAAATTGTTTATACTTGCTTTATTTCAATTTGCTAATTTTCGCACGTTGTTCAAACACAATTTTGTATATTGTATCACTTAAAGTGTTATAAATTAATTTAAAAGATTATTACTATTTTTTTTTTTTTTATTGAATAACAAACAACGTCCCTGTGTACCACTAAGTATCACACAGGGCTTACAGAAGTAAGTATAAAACACTATATTACAGTAGGCAAAAACAACAAAAACATGTGATTAAACAATGTACAAACAAAAATTAAGAAGGATTATAAATATCTTCAATATATTTGATAAAAAGAACAAAAGAACTTTTACTAGAAATTAAATTACTAAAATTTGGAGGCCAGTTAATGTTTAATTTTTTCAAAGCTAATTTAAGAATATTTCTCTGTGAGACAAATTTTGAACATAGAAACAGAATGTGCTCAATGTCCTCATCACCTCCGGCGCTGCAGTTGCAAATTGTACTCGAACTTAAATTGAATCTATTCAGGTATTTTTTAAAGTTACCGTGACCTGTTAGAAATTGCGTAATTTTAAAGCTAGTGAAGAAGTGATGGTAAGACATTCTTATATTGACGTCTGGAAAAAATCTTTTCGTGATGCTTGCTGTATTTGATTTAATATATATTTCGTTCCATGATTTCAGGACACTTTCCCTCGTAATCTTTTTAAAATAGGATTGAGGAATATTAACATTAAGATCAATTTCCCGCTTCGTGGCAGTCTTTGCCAGAAAGTCAGCCCTTTCGTTACCATAAATACCAGAATGTCCACGTACAAAAGAAAAACAAACAGTAATGTTCTGATCTTTGAGGTGTTTGAGATGCTGTTGAATTTCAACAACAATATCATTCGAGGAAGAAATGTTTTTTAATGTTTCCAAGGATGAGAGTGAATCAGAACAGATCAAATAGTTCGAAGCAACACAGTTTTGTTGAACAATCCACTTGATGGCGAAATTTAAGCATAAAAGTTCAGCCACATAAACAGTACACTCGTCTCTGATTCTGTATTGTAAGTACTGAACTTCAATACCTTTCCGAAAGACAACAAAACCAAAACCCACCCTACCATCAATTTTACTGCCATCAGTAAAAACCGTGATAGGGAATTCTTCCTCAGAGTTTGAACTATATTCAATCAATTGTATGGCATTTCTCTCTGAAGGGTGGGGAAGATCAGAGGGAAGCAAAACACAATCATAACCTGAAGAGGAAGAGGCTGCGAGCTTTTCTCTGAGACCAATGTCATTTAAAATAACAATGTCAATTGGCGGAAAACCAGAAATTATAAACACAGCTTCATAACTTAAAGTTCGATATATAGAAATAGCTCGAAGGAGTATTCGTCTTTGGATCCGTCTCAAAAGTTTAGAATTAATTTTCTTCTTTAACGAAACACCCCAAACCCTTGAGCCGTACATAATGAACGGTTGAATTCCTTGTTTATAGATAAGTGAATGCACGTTAAAATTGATGCCATAAGTGTTTCGTGCAACTCTGCCCAATCCCTGTTGCAGCTTTTCACACTTCTCTGATATGTAGGTTAAATGGGGCTTCCATGAAAATTTACAGTCAATAATAACACCAAGATATTTCATTTGCTTAACGATAGTCAAAGGAATACCATTAAGACATAGCTGGTAAGAGTCATAACAAATATTTCTTTTTTCAATGAACATAACCTTTGTTTTATTAGGGTTAAATTCCAGTTTAAAAGCTTTTGACCATTCAGAGGCAAAGTTTAAAGTCTCTTGAGCGTGTAGAAAAGTTTCATGAAGATTTTTACCTTGAAAACAAATTAAAATATCATCTGCGAAAGCTATGGCATCACAACAAGCAGTAATATTGAGCTTAATTAGGAGATCGTTTATAATTATATTCCAAAACGTAGGTCCTGAAACTGAGCCTTGAGGGCAACCTCTCTCTAGTTGATGAACCGCAGAAACTGAACCAAGTTTCATTTTAGCCACTCTGTCATTTAAAAAATCAGTAGCAAGTGCAAAAATATTTGCCGGCAGATTCGCTTCCCGAAGGAGGTGTAGAATGCCAGGCCACCAAGCATTGTCAAATGCACCTTTTATATCTAGGAATACCAGAATTGTGTGGAGATTCCTTTTCTTGCCTTTTTGGACAATCTCCTGGAGACGTAATAGAGCGTCCTCGGTGCTTCTCTGAGGAGTAAACCCATACTGATCACATGAAAGAAAGTCACCGCGTCGCAGATGCCAGCAAATTCTGCTGACGAAAAGCTTTTCCAAACACTTTCCCAAAACAGGAAGTAAGCTTATACATCTAAGATTATCCAAATGAGGAGTCTTAAAATCATTTCCTTTGGGTATTAGCACCACCTGAGCACATTTCCAACTACGTGGAAAAGTATTTACACTTAAACAGACATTGAAAAGTTTGTGAAGAAAAGAAGGGAACATTGAATGAAACTGTTTGACTATTTCACCTGAAATAGAATCAGGACCAGGAGACTTATTTGACTTAAGCATAGCAACTGCTGTGTTGACTTCATCACAAGTAAAAGGAGAATCGAGGGGGGAATTATAATCAGTTAGCATTGACTGGCGTTTCTCCTTTTGCAAAGAGTCATCATCCTCCACTGGATCCGAAGGGAAAGACTTATGCAGCACCGCATTTATAGTTTCTTCTAAAGTGTTAGTTGTCTTACCACTTCTTAGTAGAATACCAGTTATTTCTATTTTCTTCATGAAATTTCTCTTGACACCGTATGTATAAATTTTTTTCCAAACATTGTGGACGTCAATAGTCGAAAGAAATGCCTTCCAAGAATCAGACTTAGCGGTAGTAAGCATTTGATTATATTCTTTTCTATATTTCATGTATTTACATTTATATATCTCTCTGAGGATTGGATTTCTAGACCTCTGAAATCTACGCCTGGAAGCATTAAGTCTTTTTCTCATACATCCAATTTCAATAGACCACCAAGGAACCCTATGGATACTATGGTGCTTAATAGGTATAGAAGAAGAAGATGCGTTGAATAGAATCAAACAAAATTCTTCAACAATAGAATTAAGGCAAGGGCCATCGGTGCAATTTTCAATTGCACTAAGAATATGAGCAATGCGAGGAAGGCAAAACTCTCGAAAACGACACCAGTTTGCTTTCTTAGTGTTGAAAATTTTAAAAGGAGCAATTGATAGGTCACGCCAAGCAACAGAGATGCATAATTCAAATTCTATCATCATATGATCAGAAAGGGATTCGTTATCAGAAAGACCCCAACATGTTATATCCTGGAGCAGATCTGCACCCAAAACTGTGACATCAATGTAACTTGATCCCTGGGTTCCACAAAAAGTAGGGCCGCAGTCCTCATTAACAACAAATAAATTGTTTGAAGAAATAAAGTCACTTAGTTTGTTTCCACGACTGTTTGAATAAGGACTAAACCATAATTCGGATTTAGCATTTGAATCCATGCTCCAGACAAGTCGATTAATATTCTTACGCATGAAGACTTGATTAATTTTATGAAGATCTAAATCAATATTCGATGAGGGTTCAAAATAATATGACAAAAAAGTGAACATAGACGTTCCAATAGTAACATCCAATGTAACCATATTATAATCAGTATTTTTATAGTCTAAAAAAGTGGAAAAGTCACGTGACCGTACTATAATGGCCGCTTTAACACAGTCAGAATCAGGAGCATGATAGATTCTATAGCTGCTTGGAAAACCTGGGAGAGATCCTTTGTAGCAGTGTGGTTCCTGAACTAGAGCACAGTCAATATTTTCCTTCTCCATGTTCAAGATTAACTGTTGCGTCGCAGATTTTGATTTGTGGAGATTTAATTGAACACATTTCAGATCTTGTTTAGTTGACTTAGCCATAATTAATTCGTGATTGAGTGTTCATTTTCATAAAAGCATGACTAGGACAGCTCTCTGTGAAAGGTTTGTGATCAACCTTCACTTTTTTACGTAAAGAATTCGTCTTGCGATTGAAACGGACACAATTTACGCAAACCTCAACATTTGTCTTCGAACAATCCTTTACTTTATGTTCTTCGGAACAGTTAAAACAGGCCATGGGTTTAACGCATTCAGAAGCTCGGTGATTGTACCCCAAACAGTTAAAACATCTATTAATGATTAGAAAATCATCCACTTCACACACACTCCAGTTGATTTTCAACTTATGTAGGTGAAGAATACATTTACGAACTAGGGGATGTATTTCTATAACAACGTGTCTCGTAAATTGAAAGTTCTTGAGAGTGAAACGAACTCTACACATACTCATGTTTTTATCAGATTCCGTTATTTCGGAATTTTGATCAAAGATCACTTTTAAAAGTTCCTCATTAGTGATTTCATTTGGAACATGCTTCACTAGAATGGTTGGATTTCTTCTTTTTGGCAGAGAAGTATTCAATTTCGGTGATTTTGATTTAATTTCTGTTTGAAGTCGATTCCGATCATTTTCAGATAAACATTTTACTAATATTTTATTTCCTCCAATATTTTTTAAATTACTAATACCCAATTGAGCTTCTGTAGGATTGATAGCAACTTTAATCATCTTCCTAACGTCATCAGACGAACACTTATCAGAGTCCACAACCAGACAAAAATCAGAAGGAATAGGGTTCTTCTTAATAACACTAGATGGCGCCACAATCTCAGCATAGCTAGGCTTACTTATGGCTTCCTTGAGACTTTGTTTACAACATTCCAAAAAGTTAGCACCTTTAATTCTTTCAAAATTCTTATAAATAGAAGATTTCAACTCACCCAGAGCTTGCCTGGCCTCCTCCCGAATCTGTTGATTCATATTGCATTTGGATTGAAGCGCTGATTCAATAATCCTGCACTGTTTTTCAAGAGCATCGTAAAACGCGTCATCACCTCTTTCCGCCATGTTGGCTTCCCCCGATTATTACTATTGTAGGCTGTTTTAAATTCATCATCTATACTGCCCTATCGCTAGTTTTCTTGATCATTTCTGAAACTTATGATTGAATTTAAACAAAACTTGAATTATGTGCTATTCTGATAATATTAAAAATTAGTTTTACAACATATATGTCTGTAAAGAGATTCTCATATTCTAGAATTTATTTTCTATACTGTCAATTAAGTTAATTACGAAGTTAATGGACACATTTTAAATAATTTGAGCTATTGATAGTTGTGGACATTAAAGCGTGGAAGTTATTAAGAGTATCCCATTTTTTACATTGTTACATTGTAATGAATACATCAATTAAACAAAACACGGTAGAAAGATATTGCTTTCATTGCATTTGTCTACAGTTTTAAGTATCGAACAATATAAATTATTTATAAAGATTCAGTAACAAATCTTTAAAGCATGACTAAACTCCTAGATATACAATAATATTGTAAATATATTGAGTAGTAATCATGAATAAATGAGCTTAGCTTTATTACAGAATCTTAGGATTGATGAGCATTATCTCACAAGTATATAAACAGTTCGTGGTGATTAATCAGAATAAACAATCTTAGGTTGACATTTCCTTATTTTCAATCTCCACACACAACAAACATGTATGAAGAATATACACAATAATCCCTTTTACGAAACTAAACAATTTTAAAATGATGTATTATTACTATAATGAGTGAGCTGTACCTATTTTGCTAGAAGTTGAAAGATGATTAAAGTATGCGAAAGGAAATGCATACTTTAACACTAACTTACACTGTTTTCAGCATAAGGATGAACTACAAACTCTTGAACTTTTCACTGTTGCCATAAGGAGTTTGAAAAAATCTATATAATACAAAACTATAACTAAACAATAACATAGAAATTCAACCATAAATATGATTTCATGTATTTATAAAATAAAAGAAACTACATAAAACAAAATAAAGTAGACTATTTCTGCTAAAAAAAAAAAAAAAAAAAATAGCCAATAAACTAGTATTCCAAAACAACAGATATTGAATAAGAGTATAACTGTAAACTATAACAATTACACGAACACAAGACTTTAAAACCTATATTTTTCAAATGAATGATTTTAAGATATGGTTCATAAACATATTTACATTTGGGGATTACTTACTGTGAAAATCAGTAATTTTAGTATAGTTTAATTTATTAAATGCACTGGAAAGTTTATCTTACCAATTATCGTAAAGACAATTTTCTTTACAAAATTAATGGAAAATACTTTACGTATGATATGATGTGATATAAATCTATAAGTAAGATTTTCAATCGATGAAATGCCAGTACTTTATTAACGCTTCGTTTCTTTTGTGGATTAAAATAATACCCGTATTAAATAAATGTGCTATTGCTAAAAGAAGTTAAATCATGAATGGATGTTTAAAAGTCTCATTTTAATATTGTACATTTTAAGGAAAACAACTTTAACACTTCAGTTAATTCTAACCAATTTTTAACTATAATTGGATATTCATTTTGAAATATTAAATAAATATTAGACTACTTTCAAAATTAGTAGATATCACATTAAAACTTACTACAATTCTTTATTTTATTGAACAGCTAATAATTCTTCTAAAAACTGACGTAACCTAAGCTGATGGTAATGGAATATTTTATATTCTCAACATATTTGTTTAGTTTGAATTAATCTAGTTTGCTTCCATTTAAATCCATTACATGTAAATTTTATTAATATCGATTTAACATGTTTTAAGAAAGTATTCCTTTAAATAAAAAGTTAACCTTTTATAAATATTAGATATCAAAATATTTAACCAGTATACACGAACTCCCGGAACTGGTGTTTAGAGTAAAATATCACAAACATATTTGCTATGATTTTTTAGAAATTTCTTCAGAAAAATCCCTATTTTATTTTTTTCCAAAATTTCACATTTGTTAGTCATTACCACCTCTGTATTGCAAAATTTGTTCTGAGAATTCCGTAGAATACGAAACGAAGAAATATCCCTTCTCACACCAGTATTTTTTCTGAACAAGCTAAATAATTTTTAAATCATAAAGAAAGAAAATAATAAGAAAAATCTTACATACTACAAAATTCTTATTTGGAATTTGGATCAATTTTGCCAAGAAAGCTTACTTATAAAACCCTGTTAAGAAATAACTATTAAAATAAGCTTTACTTATTTTCAAAATATGCGTACTTTTTCAGTTTTCTGTATCTCACTTTTATAAGACATTTTCAGTCTTTCCTTTCTATAAGCCTAAGTTGAAGGTAGGAAAGTAGTATTTCTTTTTCAAGAGCAATATTTAGAAATTTCGAATGTAGGATAATTTTGAACGAGGTGACAAAAATTTATTCAGAATTTAGATTTCTTGAGAAAGTTTGCTTGTAAAACTTTGTTAAAGAATAAATATCAAAAGAAGCTCGTCTTATTACAAGAGAACATTTTTAATTTATTTGCTTTTTTCAATCTTGCTTGATCAGACTTTTTTTTCAGTCTTCGAGATAAATATTTAAGAGAAAAAGTAGGGACTTCTACTTTCCAAGAACATTTTAATGTTTTTTTCGAATGTAAGCATTTTGATGTTATTTCTGTGAAAATGATAAGTGAAAGAAATAAAAATAATGTTTGAATAATTCAAGTATTATTAATTTTTTTTGTCAAAACACATTAAATATCCCATTAAAATTTGGAACTGAGACAATTTCTCTTTACATTTGCCCCATGATTTTGTTGATGAGAAGTTACATATAAGAATATTTTTTATATACCTTTAAATAAAATGATTTTTATAAGACATTACGATTATTGGGATTATTTTATTATAGAGTCCTTATTCTCATAAAGGTGAATAATTTTCAATTAATTCTTACTAAGAAAGAGTTATCTATGAAAAAAGCAACAAAATCTTAACAGGGTTAAGAAGCATTGGATTTTGTATCAATAGTTTACATTAGATATTAATGCCATTCAATTAAAAAGCTTTCAACCTTACACAACTAATATATCTTAAAAATATAACAATGGAAGTATGAATTTTATTCTGAAGAGAGAAAGGGAATTATTACTCTAATAAAGAGCACGATAATTATTTGCATATTAAAAAATTAAAAAAACAACTTTTTGAACCCCACTCAGGATCAAGTAATTTATACAAAATAAGATTTGTTTAATGATATCTAAAAATGGATTCAACATATGTTTCTAATATTTGTTTTGGAAGAAATATTCCACTTTTAAATATTTAATTGTTTATTTTGAAAAAAAAAATATTGATATTTCATATTATTTTTAACCCTTCAAAATGAAAGAAATTTATTACTTCCCTTATTGCTATAATATCCATTCATTATTTTGTATTATCCTCTTTATAGTATTAAAATCTCTGCTTTTAACATAAGCAAATAATTCTACATACCAGTTTGTTTAACGTTTCGTACTATATATAGTTGTTTGACTCGGAGCTTATTTAAGATTCTAATATTCTTCCCTATTAACACTGTAAATAACACGATATGCACTGGAACTGACATTTCGCTCTCCTTTCCCATATCAGGGTGACACGAGAATATTAAGTCATGATCGATTCAATTTGCATACAACTTCCAGATAACATATCTATACATAAAGATATTTATAAGTCCTAAAACCGTTGGAGATGTAACTACCAAGCTACCACTTCTTCTGAATAGTTAAACCTAAGATGATAAGCTAAGTTTAATAGTTAATTGGGATGATAATAAAGCATTTTACTTTATTCTGTTATATAATAATCATGTCAAACAACATTAATCAGTCTTCTAATAGTGTAAAATAATAATTCAAGTATAGTTGCGAATGAAAAATTAAAGTTATTAATGAAAAGTGTTTTTTTGTTTCCAGCAATATTTTTTAGAAACACTCGTATGAATCTTTATGAGAATCATGACTCTTACCTGTCATGAATTTAAGCAATTTTTTTCGGAACTTTTAAAACAAACTTATTTTTAGATTCCTTTAAGGAGAAGAAAATAACAAAAACTTCAAGTTTTTAGGTGAATTTTAGTTAGTGTTAGTTTAGGTGAATTTTTTCTAACTTTATTTAATTACTCATATATTATTTTTTTTCTTTTAATTCGCTGCTTCTTTCTCCATTTTTCTGATTGATAAAATGTCTTATAAAAAAATTATTTTTTTGACACCGAAATAATTGTCAAAAGTGTCTTCCTCAAAACATTCAATTCGATGATTTTGTCTTGTCAGGAGGAAAATGACAATTATTTAAAACGACAAAATATTGAAAATCGAAACTGTAGTAGATATTTACTGCAAACGAGTATTTAAAAATATGTACACAAGTTAGTAAATTTCGATAAGTGATTATAATATTGACATTCACTTCGGTGTTACTGATACGATTTTTTCTCTACATGACAAATTGACGCTTGAGATTATAGGTCAAGTGCGAATTCAAAATATTGGATGAAAAATACATCTTTGTATTTAATTTAATATTTCTATCTAGAATTGAGTAAAGAAACCAGATTCAATGTAAAATTTGGCTTGGTAGCAAAGAAAGGCGAAACTGATATTTATAACTCTAAGTTAAACATTAAAAGTAGAAATACGGATTCAGTGATTATCAATTTATTTAACATTTCATTGTAAACACTATATCCTAACCAAAATTTGCAATAGCAAAATATCTGGAATAATTTTAATTTCTTCAACGTGATAACAGACACAAAAAATGAACTTAAGGTAAATTTAACTGCTTTGATTTAAAAAAGACGTTATAAGCAAGCATCTATTATTAGGAACAAAAATATTCAAATAAAACCATTTCTATTCATCTTGCAAGATTTTGTTGTATGGCTGTTGATTTGGATTACCATATTTATATAAATATTGTATGCAAATTGTGCCTTCTAATTCAAATTTTGTTAAAAAGTGGTTAAATTTCAATAAATTAATTTTTATTTAAAAAGTTAATACAGAATATCTTAATTATTTATTTTATATCATTTTGAAGAAAAAAAAATAAACGGCATTATTTTTCGGAACAACAATGATTTCCAAAGACTAAATTTGACTTTCCTTTATTAAAAATTAATTTCAATAACCATTGTATCAATACTTTATTTTATACTTAAATGGGAATAGATGTTTAATAAAAGTAATAGTTTGAATTCTAAATCACAAGAAGTAATTTAAATATATACAAACAATTCTGAAAATTCTAATAATTCAGAAAATCTGAATAATCTTAAAAATAATATGTGTTCTTTTTAAATGTTTATGAAATTTACTAGAATTGAAATTTATTTTGATCCCCAACCGACAAAAAGAAACTAAAACATTTGAGTCTCAAAACCAGTTAAATAAATATAAAGAGAAACAAAATTATGCCGGGATTTAAAGAAAAGAAATGTTGCAAAAAATTAATGAAATCCACCAAGAAAATTTTTATTTGCATTTTCTCTCTAACATTAAAAAAATCCTAAAATCTTATTAAATGAATATGGCTCAAATGCTCACTATCAAAGCATAACTCCATTTACATCATAACAATGAAAGTCTCCTATAACATACATTATGAAATAATGGGAGATACGATTATGGATCCTAACGATGTCTGAAATCCTTATACTTCCATTCAAAATTCTAACTTTTTCCCAAGAACCTGAAACGCCAATTTGTTATAGTTAAAAACTAACAGAGCTATCACAATCTCACATAATATAATATTAATTTATTTAATTAAAACATTAACATTCATTCCAGGTATTCACTACTCTAATTACAAATTGTAAAGGAACAAAGACAATCTTGAAAATATTTAATAATAGACTTTGATTAAAGTAATGAAGCTTAATATATATTTAATAAAGTACTATACATACACACACACATTCAGTATAGAGTGAATTAAATAAAATAGGATGATTGTAATTAAATTCCAACTTTTAGAAAGCTTTAAAGAAGAATTATTGCTAAAAATGACTGAAAATTTTAATATATACAAAGAAAGCAGGAAATATGAGGTAGAAAGAAGAAATAGTTCCAAATTTTAACAGTAGATGGCACTTTACAAGTCTGAATATGCAATAGAAGAAATATGTAAGGAGCACCATGTATTATATTTGTTTTAAATCACGAGGTACATGGCGTTACCATAATACTACTTCTGAGAGCTCACCATGGCTTTCTTAGTGAATAATCAGGCTCTACTTGTGAAGCTATTCTCCAAGAACAATCAATGTTCTTAAGAAATTTTAGACATTAAAGATTTTTAAAACAGTCCATGGTCCGATATTGGCAAATTGTCTGCAGAAGACGATTAGGAAATTCGAAGACACAAATCCATTTGGAGTTAAATCTGGTAGAGAGAGGAAACATAAGGTTTCGAATTCAGTAAAAGATCTGAGCTTGATAGTGCAGGAAGTGAGGAACAGTGGTGTGCAAATGTGAAGCTCAAGGGGAGTTGTCTGACGTTAGGGATCCCTGCAAGTGCAGTGCATAAAATTGCACGAAATTTCATGCATCGCTATTCATACAAAATTACCTATGATTAGGACTTGCGTGCAGCGATCACGAAACAACTTTACCCTAGAATTTCTTGCTCTCATGGAAGTGACAATGAATGGTCATGGAGCATTTTTTCGACAGTTGAAGCCTTTCCACATTCACCGAACATGTCAAAGAGATCATACATTTTTCTGTTTTCATGTTATCTGTATCATTAATGATATACTCTATAAATTCGAGAACTTCAGTTTCATATGTGGGTAGTACAAGTTTCAAGCGAAACAATGCTCCTCCGCTTACTGCAAATCCTGTTTAGCGACTGTTCAGCATGTATTTCGGAAATAATAAAATTATCAGACTTTTTTTTTCCAACAAATTTTGCTTGTAAACCAATTCCAATTTTTGAAAAAGCTCGTCAGGTGGTTTTATCGCTTGAAATTAATTTGATGTTAGTCAAGGAGGACATTTTCGCCTTTTACATTCTCCGCAGTGCGACACATATCCACAAATGCTCCTATAAATTTCTGACCAGTAGTATTTTCTTCACATTCTGGCATGCGTCTTAGCAAATACGAGACGACCAGCAGTTGGAACATCATGAAGAATATTATTTAGTGGAAGTTGTTTTGGTACGACCAAGAGTCATTGCTGTTCCGTGAAAACATAGTTTCTTTAGTACAATACACCATCTATCATTTTTGGCTTGCTTGTTCATTTCTTTCTTAAGGATTTTAATTATAAATTTCAACTGGTTATCTTTCAATTCCTTTTTTCTGTATTATGTAACGAATGATCAAAAAAAATTATTATTGCCTTTAATTTTGCTTTGGAGAGAGGTTTTCTTGACAGGGCATCAGCTTCGGAATGTTTACAATCGTTCTTATAGACGATGGTTATTCCTTACTCTTGCAATCTGAAGGCCAATCCACGTTCTCCAGATAGATTCCTTACAATGGTTAACCAACACAAATAGTGGTGATCTGTTGCAATTGTAAAGGGGTTTCCAAATATACACTCATTTCTCTAAAAAATTGCGTTCCAAGAAAGAGTTATCAGAATAAAACGTAATTTTATATATGCAAGTAGAACGCATGATGTAAGTAAGTGGTTTCAAAATAATAGCAAATGATCCTTTATTGCAGGAAAAATTACTAATGAATGGAAGCTACTATACCTTGATGGGCCAACTCAAGCACATATATACTACAATTGAAACTATATTTCTAAACAAAATTTAAAGGTACTGAAAAAATCGTAGAAGCCAATTACAGATGACAAAAATGTAAATAAAGTAAAACAATATAAGTACGAGAAATATGATAATTATTTCCTACTTACCCTAGGCATTTTATAGAATGGTAAATGCTATTTAGATAAAGCATGAAAGAAATATTCAGATAAGTTATCATATAAATGACGTGCATTCCTCAAAAATACAATTGTTGTTCTGAAAAAATAATGAGAATGCCCTCAAAAAACTTTCGTTCAAAATACGTACAGAAAAATGAAAGCTGTACAGAACAAAATTTATGTCTTTCTTATTAAGGAAAACAATATTTTCATAAAAAAGTAAGAAATTAAAATTAACCTACTTGTCCCAATATGGTAGGCTTGAATGATATTTTGAATTATATTTCATCACATTTTTCACGCAATGACATTTAATATTTTGGCACTTTGTTTTGCACATACATTTGATGTAACTATACTTGGCAGCTTCCACAAGAATGATCAATTCCAACTGATGGAGAGAATTTGATGAGTCATTCTTCAATTCTAAGCAAGTTCTTATAAGGGAATTGTGATCTTGCATGTATACTTGATTTCAAAATTCTTTCAAGTTTAAGTCGGTATAAACTAACCTGTCACACTCACCAACTGGTCGGTGATACCAAATCACTCACCTCTTGAGATGTCAAGTAAGAAACTCCGCACATTTGTTCCCCAAAAAAATGCGGTAGGAAATTATTTTTCCTGATTCATTTTTTGGCTTATATTCAGATATGTTTTGCCATTTATTTTACCCTAATACCTATTTTCGGTTTGAGCAAATGTGCACAAAATATCTATTTTCATCATTCTTTATTAGCAGATTTTTTTGATGATACTTTTTGCTTCAGAGTGCCTCACTCGTTTCCATAACCTCTCAACAGACATCAGGAACGAAATCTCTTTCTGTAAGCATGTGTCCTGTTGGGTTGAATCTATGATTTTCAATCGGTCTATACTTTAAAACAGCTCTCTTTCTTTATGTAATCTGATTAGTTTTGCCTTTTCCATTGTTTGGACGCTTCCTATAACACAGCTTCTCTCCTTTTGTATTTATGTCTTTTAAAAATGTCTGTGAAAGAACGCATTTGTAGTACTAGTTTGCAGGCCATGAAAAAATTTCATGCATAGAATGTTCTATTTATCCAAAAATGAAAAGAAACTCTTATCATAAAACTAAACGAGGTGCAGTCCTGCTATCAACAATCACATTTGTTGTCCCCTGTCTCTTTTGATATCTTGGTAAAGACTCTTTGAACCCTAGCTTTGTGGTCGTTGAGGTTTCCATGGACGATCTTCAGCTAGCCAAATAACTACATATTCACCATTATTTCAAAATTCAATTATCGAGGCCAGTAATATAGATGGCTCTTCAAAATAGCAGAATATGTCCATTGAGTTGTTGGTTACCTCACTATTTGAGACTTAAGAACGAAAATTGCACGGCAGATATATGGTCTTGTTTTATAATAAATTTCTTTCTCTATCTGGCTGAGACTGAAAATCCGTAAGATCTACTTGAAGTGATAAATTCGGAAAAAATTATAGTTTGTGAACAATGCCTTTTAATACCTTTCTGTTTTTTTTCTAGGAAGGTTCACACAAGAAATGGATGTTACCAATGTTATGAAAAAGTAAAGAAGTTTTTATGTTTGGTTGAAAGTTCTTTCCAACATTGTATCAAATTCTCCCTTTCCCATAAGCAGCCAAAACGATCATCTTCATTAGTACGGTAAATAAATTTGGGTCATGAAAAAAAGAGTTATACTTCTGCTACTAGTCGTTCTTTAAAAGATAAATGAGTTTAATTTCGCTCCTCTGCGATCATCCACATCGCGGAAAGAAATCGAAAAATAAATCACAAGTGTACATTTAAGGCAAAAATAGATTAATTAAGAAAACCAGTTTTTTGCAGTAAACTTCAGATTTTTTTAGAGTTCGTCGATCATTGTTTCGTGTCTATAGACCGTGACACCTTTTAACACTACAACTTAGTCCTCAATTTCATAGACACGAAAGTGTTACGCGAACACATTTAGAGTAAAACTGACACTCTCGAACAAACAATGCCAACTGAAAAACTCTGTAGCTCTCATTAACAGTTTCGTAACTTGCCACATGATAACTAAAACCGTCGAATGTATTTCTCACAGATTTCTCATTGGCATTCATATAGAATGCCGAGAAATGTATGTGAAACCACGTTACCTACTATATCCTGAGCATTGTATGTAATGTCAAGGGTCTACTCAAAAGGAGAGTTTCGACTGACCATAACATATACAAATTCAAGATAACGTGTTAAAAACCTTGCCAAAATTTAATTAGCATTTAAAAAATTTAACTCTATAATTTTGAGAAAAGAGTACCAAGTTCAAGAGAATTACAAAAAAGGAATGGAATTATGATAATAAAAATATGATTATTCTATCTTGTTAGCCAATAACGGTCAAACCTAATGCAAAAATTTGTCATATTGGCTCAAATGTGATAAACACTTTGCATAAAAAGTTTACAAGAAATCTCTCATAAGCCAATGCTAAGTTATAAAGTTACTAAGCCTTCCTAAAAATAGTTTGGTAGAAGTTAAAAAAAAGTAAATTTATAAAAGGAAAAAGACAATATAAAAATAATTAAAAAAATGCCATCTAACAAGATGAATTTATGTTATATATTTATATATATATAATTGTGCAAAAATAGTAAGAATATTTCAGAACGGAAATGAACAAATGTAAATCATCCAATTCCCGAAAATTATTTACGAGAGGACAATATTCTATCAGCATAAAGTGTTACGTTGTACGACACAGTAATTACACAGGCACATCTCTCGAATTCGTAAGGAATGAAATTGAAGCGAAAATGGTGGAAAATGCTATTTCCTTAACTGAAACATATACTAAGTGACAGTTAAATACTTTAACGTTATTAAAGAAATGCTATTTTTTCGAATATTGAATTAATATCATTATTGTGGAACTGAATTTTCTTTATAAATTCATAAAATCATGAAACAAATTTAATTTCTTCCAATATAAACATAGAAATTTATTACACATAGCCAACTATCAATATAGATGAAACGCACGTCTGTGGCTGAATCTTACGGGTTATAATCTGATATTATGAATTATAAAACATTTAAAAAATCTCAAATTTGAAAAACGCTGTATGCCTCTGTAGAAAGTATTCTGTAATAAGGTTTTGATGTATATTTGACAAATAGTTTTATTTGTACACTGTATAAATAATCTTGCTTCAAATGTATTTTCTTTCTTAGAATTATACTTGCACAGGAATCGTTTTATTTTTCTATACCCCATAGTTTTAAAAGTCACAAAAGTATTTCATGTTTTTATTTTTTAAAAACTTAAAAAAACATAAGAATTTAAAATGCAATTAAATACAATTATTCGTAGGTAATGTATTTATTGATTCATAATCAGTATTTGGAGCAGTATAAATTCATAATCTATTTAGACGTATAAATTCATAATTAGTATTTAGACGAATATTAATAAAGATTTAATATTTCCCCTAGTTTTCGCTTACTAAGAGCTTTAGAATAATCAACAGATACTCTGAACTTTTAACTTTTTACTCATGTACTCATATGTTTAGCTAATTTAAGATTATCACACACTTTCATCACTACCGTATTTGTCCATCAGTGGCTTACAGGCGTTATATTTAGATGTAGAAATTAATATAATCCTGTGAATCAGAGGAAATACTCATTGCTATTATCCGATTACTGCATTCCACAGACATGAATGAACAAAAGTAGTGAAAACTGGAAGAATTTCAGGTGCTGTTAAGGACTCCCTTGATTTAAAATTATTTCTGTGTTAAAATTGCTTGAAACAGGTAGGCGGAACTAACAAGAAATGAGTTTAACTATATTGTGATGAACTCTATCGTTTCAAGCCAAAGTTCTTCCACTCATTTCAATTAAAGCTCATGAGGCAGGTTGTATTCTAAGCAGAGACTTTTACAGTTGGAGTCTTATCTTCTTAAACTATTTAATTTGCTTGAATTTAATTTTATAATGTTTTATAAAGAAAAATTCTTGGTTCCTAGCCTTTCACAATGTATACCAGAGTTGGCGCGTGCTACTTTAGAACAAGTCACGAAAAAAAGGTCTGAATAAAGCCAGTATAGTTTTACATGTTTTATAAATTGAAAGTTATTTAATTTCATAATTTCAGTATATTAAGTACTTTTGGATGTCCTCGATTACCAGAAGCCTTGCATGATAAAAGCGTGCTTGGAAGGGTTTAAGAATATTCAGTAACATTTATATCAAATAATTTTTTTCAACGAAGAGTATTTTGAAATCACTAAGAGACTAGAATTTTTTGTTATTTATTTAGGTATCATCCAGTATATGTGTATATGACTGGGTTTAAAAGATTGAGGGAAAACACTGCAATCGCGGAATTTCTAAACTAGTTGGGTACAATAATTTTGTAGACATTGGCTGAAATTCTCATAAATATTTTTAAAAAACGAAAGAATAGATTAATATTACATTTGTGAACATATAAAAAATCACGTATGATTTCATTTCAATGCACGATTCTCTTTAATATGGATACAGTCACTTCTATTAACTACGGTACGTCCCAGACATATTTCATGATCAAAATGATGATCTTTATTACATCAGTTGACAACAAAACCTTTAATTAAATCAGTTTAGAAGACCATAGAAATAATTTATTTCAGGGTTAATACAAAACTCTTTCATCTACATACAGCTTTCCAGTAAGGAGAATGGGCCGACCAACACAAACGTATAATAATCAGTTCAAAGTTACCATTATCGAGGTTTCTAAGTTGTTAACATTGCTGCAGGTGCTTTGGTTAGAACAGTGCTTTGTGCTAAATAATTCTAATATTTATTTATTTACACAACATTGAACTTCATTACAACGAGCTCCAAACGAGCATCAAGTTAGTGCGCAAAGTCGAAGAGAATGAATCACTTCTTGGAAGTGAAGGAGAGCGAACTCCAGGGTTGCTGCCTTTGGCGAGCGCCCACAGAACCTGTTTGGTGGTCTTTACAATCGTTGACTAATCTGCCTGGTGGCAGAACCGCTACACCTCCCCGCAGTATCTTTAAGATACAAGAAATGTTCTGAAGAAACGAACAATCCATCCAAGAACGCGTGATTTGCCATGCTCTTGATTAGGTGGAGCAGGGGCCTGTTTCTGAAGAAGTCACTATTATTTGCGACGACTGGTTTTAGTCTGTCTAATGACAAGTTAGTTTACGACGAAATATCCACGTCGTGAACTTTCTCCGTTCTCCACAACACTTTGAAGGATCAAATCGTAGGTGCTTGGAGGTTTCTTTACGCCATCATGTGTCGGACAAAAAACATGAGTTGATGTTTTCAGATCAAGGATGAATTAGCTTATTTTTTTTTTTTTTTTTTTTTTTTTTGTTCCATAGATTCAGAAATGGAGTGTGGTCGGATATGAAATGTTCTTTTCTCGCAGTTACTTTGGCTGAATGTCGGAAGGTGTAGGATGAAAAATTCTCCTGGAAGTCGGAGGATGGTACCATTACCTGGATTCAGCCGTTGTTGCTGAATGATCTCGAAAAGCAGTTCGAAACCAAGCAAAATTGTTGGTAGGCGGATGCCTTCCGCGCCGTGTTGTAGCTTTTAAAGAGGCTTTTAAGGGCGGTGGAACTCTTCTATTACGCCATTCCGATTGAGATGGTAGGCCGTCGTTCTATTTTCTTTATTCTGAAAACTAGACAGGCTGATGCTTTAAAGAGAACCATCAGGTGGCGGCCTTGATCGGTTGTTATGCGTGAAGAAGGACAACTGAAACGTGTTATCTGGTTGTAGAAAGTTCTTTACTGTTTTGCAGTTATATCTTGAACATCAGGATGGCTTCCGGCCACCGTGTATAACGGTATCTATCATCGTAAGACAATAGTAATTTCCAGCTGACGGTGGGAAAGGTCGATGATATCAAGGTGCACATGGTGAAATCTCCGTGTTTGAGTGGGAAAAGAGCCTAATGGAGTTTTTGAGCCTACTTACTTTTTTGCCTTTGGCTGCGGTATGCAATATTTGAATAATCAGAGTAATCTTTTATTATTGGCCACACACGAATCGTGAGCGAATTATTTTTTGTAGTAGCTCGAATACCGGGGTGAGACATATTGTGCGAATTGACTGAAAATCCGCTGGCGGTAATCCTTTTGGGATATAAGGTCTACTTGTTCCTGTAGATAAGAGTCTGCAAAAATAAAGGGATGTTAAATTTGACATAACTATTTTTTCTTTAACTGTAATCCTTGAGGGTTATTAATTAAACTTTGAAGCTCTAAATCTGATTCTTTGATTTTGCCAACTCACTCATAGTTGATAGGGTTGGGCATTTTCGATAAAACTAGTGGAAAGACTATCCGCTGTTACGTTTTCGTTTCTAAGGAGATAGCAAGTATTTGTCGTAAATTGGGATAAATCTGCTGTCTGGCTTGTCGTGGTGAGCATTATCAAAGCTTGTTTAAAGAGCATTGAGTTAATGGTTTATGATCATTAAATAATTTGAAATCCCTAGACTTCAAAGCATGTGAATCAAGCTAATGGAAGCATATATAAAGCTAGCAGTTCGCGGTCACCAGCACCTATAATTTTTTTCCGTTTGGGGATAATTTCTAGAGAAAAAACGCGAGTTGGTTCGTTATCGATTATTTGGAGTTATTACACTTCGATTGCAAAGTCGGATGCATCTACGTGTAGTATCAGCTCTCCCGCATCTGGTTTTGGATGTCAAAAGAGTCGCATCTGCAATTAATTTTTTTGCAAGTACAAAATCCTGTTCAGCTTGGGTAGTCCATTCGATTACCTGTTGTCGTTTTCAATTGCTAAAATTCACTTAGAACGATCTGTGGTGTTGGGCTACGTTAGGTAAAAAATCGAGCGAAAAATTCAAAAATTCAAGAAATCGTTGGGATTCTTTTTTATTTTTTAGGCTTTGGATAATTTAATATTGGTTCAACTTTTATCAGGCAATAGTTTGTTCAGCATACTTTGCGTTACGAATGTCCTAAAGAAATTTCTGATGATACTCGAAAACGCATTTTAGAAGTGTTAATTTGTTAACCCATGTGTTGGAGTTTTGGAATACTGCTGAACGTGGAATACTTATGCTCAACTTTTTTTAAATCAGAGTATATCATCAAATAGACAAAACAAATTTGAGTTCACCTAAAATTTCATTCATGAACCTCTGAAACGTTTGGGCTGCCCCGGCCAAAATTTAGAAGTACGGAAACTCGAATAAGCCAAGTAGTACATACGGCCGTCTTTTTGAATATGATCCGGGTGGACGAGGGATATGAAGTAATAAGTACAATATCAATCTTTGAAAAAATTTACAACCGTAAAGTGCGTTAGAAAAATCTGTATGGGGTATCAGGGTACCTATCAGGGGGTTGTATGCATTTTAATTTACGATAATCTCCTGCTAGTCGGAAGATACTACAAGGTTTTTTGGGACATGGAAGTGGAGATAAACCAAGGTGGAAGAGCCTACAAATACCCTGCTCCATCATAAATTGAAATTCCTGTTTCAATATTGTACAATTTGGGTTTTAAACGTCTAGGCCTGCTGTAGACTGGAGTGTGGTCCAGTAGTTTTCGATGTAATGCATCGTATTATGTGGCACTTTTTTTTAATTTTAGAAGTAAGTGCTGTTAGGTCAGGGAATTCCCTTCTGCTGATATATTGTATTTCCTGAGCTTAGCTTTTATCGACAATATTAAGACCAATTGGGAATTTTTTACCATAGCGATTTAGTTTGGTAATTGTATCAATAAAGTCGTTGTCATTTGAAGTCGATAATTAGGTCAAAATACTTTAAAAAAATCGCTTATAATCGCGAAAAGGAACGGATGCTAAAATAAATTGCCACTTAATAGCTACATAAGCCAAGATCGACATCTAATAATTTAGATCCATACGTATATATTTTTTGTGTTGGTAGCTGCTGTTAGTTGTATGGGTTCTGGGACAAAATTTTCTTCGTTTTAGAAACTGGTAAACATGATACATCAGACCCTGAATCTATGAGGAATTTTTTATATTTGGTTTTTCGATCCAAAAAATGAGCAGGTGTGGTGCTATCCGAAACGTCTGCCGCTGAAATAGTAGCGTCGATAGCATTGTTTAGTTTCGAAGCATTGGCAAAGTACGGGCTCCATTTTTTTTGGCACGGTAAACCGGTTGTGATAATAACAAAATTCATCGTTATATTAGTGTTCTCCCTCCGCGAAGTCTTGCTCCTGTAGGTGATTTACCGTACCTCGTGCGAAGAGCGATTCGCGAAGTCAGTCTCTGGTGAATCGTTCTGCCCTTTGCTGAGAGCGGCGATTTCACCTCGAAGTGCAACCATTCAAGGGGAGTGGGGAGAATCGGACGATTGCTCAGGTGACCGAAACAGCAGCATTTTGAGTAAGCGGGGAAGGGTGAACTTCAGCAATCTTATCCGCCAATTTCGCTAGGTTTTCTAATTTTTCGAACTTACGGAAAGTTGTTTGGATTTCGGCAGGAGTCATTTGAAGCACAAGTTTCTTAAAAAAAATCATCGTTTGTAGTGCCTACTAATTCTTTCATTTTTCGTAGGAGGTGAGACGGCTTATCGTCACCCCAATTGTAGTTCAAGAAGCAATTTTTTCTAATTTGTAGATTTCCGAATCTGAAAACTCTTGAATTAATCGGTTTTGGTGGCAGTGCCGATCCGCGTGTGGTGGGTCAAAACAGTAAATCGGAAACCACCAAATTTCAGAGTCAATTGCAGCAATAACATTATTGTGTATTTAGTGACATCATTAGTAATGCCAGAAAGCTCAAAATTTGCTTCTGCTTGGAGAAACCAAAGCTTTATATTCTGCTTCACAGCGGCGGAAGTTTAGCAACGACACGTGACACGTGTTGGTGAGAACATTACTATTCTCAGTCATTTTGTATAAAACGCGAAGTATGAAATATTGGTAATAATAATGAATTAGAAAAATGTGTTAAATTGCCTAATTTTAAAATAAATATTTCTGAACCAAATCATGAGAGCTTGCTTGTTTGTCGGACACATGATGCACATCGTTGAAAAGTTTTAATCCATTTTAATCTAAAGGTGGAATTCACAATCAGGGTCCTGCTGCGAGACCTTGGTTAGAACAGTGGCACATGCTAAACATTCTAATATTTATTTGTTACACAACATTGAACTTCGTACAACGAGCTCCAAGCGAGCATCAAGATTGATGCGCAAGTCGAAGAGAAGATAGTCACTTCTTGGAAGTGAAGGAATGACTCCAGGGTTGCTGCCTTTGGCGGGGCACTAGAGACCTGTTGGGTGGTCTCACAATCGTTGACTAATCGCCTGTTGGCGAACCCTTTAACATTATTGAAATCTTCGTAAAATAAAAATATCACCCTACTTGCATAAAATGAACAACAATGTTGTATCAGTATAACAGAGCGTTAACGGCGAATCGTGAAAACATATAGGTAAATTGTGTATGAAGTGGGGAAGAACTTGCAAGCTCAAATATCATCCTTGTGACTCTATATGACCGAGGGCTCAAACCTAAGGTTTTACCAATAACATTCATGTTCGAAATATGACGTTAATTAACGATAAAATTAAATTAATCGAAATGTATAAAAGGTATAAGTATTATCAAAACTTGATGATTATGTACTATCAATAATATGTATTATCAAAAACAGCAAAAAAATACCAATTATTAATATTATTGTATGTTATCAGTAATTATCAAAAGCTATATGAGTTACATCTTAAAGCTTTTTTTTTTAAGAAAAATTATTGATTAAATAAATATCTCCATTTTATTTTCTCATTCATCTATTTATAAAAATATATTAATACTGTATTAGGATAACATTTTTCAAAATAATACTTACACTGTATAATGTATAATAATAATTTAAAACTGTATGTAAAAAACAGATTATTATGTATAATGATAAAATAGCCTTTATTAATTTGCAGTGTGTACGTAATTTTTCAATAATTTTTAGTATTCATATTATATTCATTTTCTTTGAAAAAAATTTATAAAGTCTATTATGAACTACAATGTTACTATTCATTCATGTATCAAACGGAATTTACTTGGTACATGCATATAGTACATAATAATTCAAGAGATCGTTATCTTTATTTTTTGTGTTCTTCTCCATAATTATTTATTTGTAACCATTCTAACAAAAATTTCAACATCAATCAAAATATAAAAGTTTAAGTTAGATTTGGATATTATGTTCACACGCATGATAAGATCATTCAACTATTAAAATATTATTTTATTTTTAAACAAGCCTTTATTGTCAAATAAATCATTTTCTTTCCTGCATTAAATTGTTAATGTGATCAATAACTAATATTAAGTATGGTTGTATGTACTTAAGGAGGTGCTGATCAATTAATGTTTTTTGTATCTTTTTCTGATTCATGTATAATAAATTTAACTGTCTTCAAATTTCAAATTTATTATAAATAATTTAATAATGGTTATTCTAACAGTTATATCTCTTTATATATTTTTATTTATTACTTTTTTAATCCTTTCACCAATCAAAATATTTAATATAATGAAACACTGAAGCTTCCATAATACTTCGAAGAAATCATTTTGTGTAGTTGTACTGATTTATTTTTAAAAATCAAGTGAGGTGTATTCAAAGTATTATCATTAATTTGTGATATGTTTCTATGTAAAATCTGTCAAAGTTAATATGAGAAGAATAACTCATATTTTATCATAATACAAGGTAAACAAAAGCACATTTAAGAAATGTATAAAATGCAAAAGTGCTTCCTTTTCTTTAATTTTCTAATAGAATAAAGAATGGTGATTGCTCTGCAAAATTAGAAAACAAATATAAATTTTATACACTATTAACAATACCTACCTTAATGGAAAAGAATGAAAGAATTATCTACATTAGCATTTTTTGAGTTCTGGATATATTATTCTAAATTATTTAAATGATTATTGAAAGAAAGATTTATACTGATTAAATATATATTTATAAACTTTTTCTCCTGTAGTTACTTAAAAAAATTGGGAAACAAATCCGTAGATACGAATACCAGTTTTACATACATAATTCAAATTAAAATAAAATTTATCTCATCTCTGAATTTATTTTATATTTTAAATAATCTCATATACTTATATAAAAGGATTTTTTAGTTCACAAATTGGAACTGCAAATGACTTTTACATAAAATTGAAGACTTGGAACCTCGACAGTTTACTTAAAAAGGATGAAACCCTTTATAAATGGATCTCGTTCTCAACGACTATTCTTTTAAAGAGGCTACTACAGATTGTGTAATGTTTGAGGAGCATGTGTACCAACAGATCTAACACAAGCAAACTCGTATGGGTTTAGAAAGAAAGCATTAAAATATTCTTAGCCGTTTTACGTAACGAAACTATGCGTGAGAACGATGAAAACTCGTTATTATCTATCAAGTGTATGTGAAATATCAATAACTCAGTCCCTCTTAGTTCAAAATAGAAACTTTGTTTATGCTCGAGATAGTAATGTCTTGGGTTTAAAAGTGGCTCATACGGCAATTCGTTTAACAGCACTCTGATTGCAACAGTTCGAGATCAATTATTCTGGTAAGGATCGAACAGCTATTATCTATGCGATGATTTGTTACTATGGGTCCATAATTTAAAATCCATTGAACTTGTCGTTATTTCAGTCTCCTTCCTTTTTCAGTTCTTAACAAACATCTACCAAATGGCTAAATTAATTCGGTAATTTCTCTTCTTAATATAATTTACATAATCACGTTTCATTTGGTTGGCAAGGAGTTGCACTTGTATGCAACTCAAATTACTGAGATTTCTCTGAGGTTAATGAAGAGAAAAGTGTCAAACGCCTGACATCACAAAGTGAGGTAAGAATATACAACTCTTTGCCAGGACATGATAAAAGAAAATGCTAATAAACAAAAAAAAATCAGTACTAATTTTAAAAAATACAGAAAATGAAAACATAATTACAGGAACAAGAATACATATTTACAAGAAGAGTAATAAAGGAGAGAAGCTTCTAAATATATGCTAAACAATATATATATAATTTTCTTTTCTCATATTTATAATGTGCTCGGTATTATCCCGAAAGGGTTTACATCATTTGGCAAGTATGGTCCTTAGGATCTACAGAAATCCTAGTGATCTTTTCTTACCCATCGGGTTTATTGTCTGTAGTTAACATGGATGACGCGCCCTCGGGATTCCCTACAGATTTTTCTCTATTTTCGACCCTTCATTTTGTCACCTAAATTTGATCTTTTTTCATTTTTTCAAACGTCTAAATCACAGTTTTGCCTTGCTTGGAACAGCATAGCTATGTATGGCTCTTGTGCCATTAACATAAACCTTCAGGTCAAATGCACAGTATACATAGTAAGTGGGTGCGCTCTGCATTATTCAGAACCATATGTTCTCGCTTATTTGCATGTTCTGAATTTTTTGTATACCTGATTTCAAATTAAATTAGTGTTCAGATCAGTGATCCTAAAATCAGCTCTCCTCGAAACGTTTAATTCAGAATGCATACTATAGAAAATTCCAAAATAAAAAATTATCAAAGATCGTCTACGTTTAGACTTATTAAAATCATTTAGTACCATGAAATTTCGAATTTTGAAAGGAAAAAGGGTGAGGCTTTTGAGAAAACACTTCTACACCTCTTTAAAACTATCTTCGTCAAGCACAGCTCAATAACAAAACCTTGGATTTTGAAGATACTTTTTTGTAAATTTTGTTTTATCAATTTATCACAGGTGATAGTAATTATTTATCAGGTTATAACGGTAAATTTTCTTTCTTTCAAAGTAAACTATGGCGTTCGAGAAAAATTTAATAATAGGTAATAATTTAATAATTATTTTTTGCTTGTATTATATCATTAGGATTTTAATTCTTTGAAATATAATAGAAATTGGATTTAGAAATACTAAGTTTTTCTAAGGAAAAAAAAATTACGATATAGATTTTTCTTCCTAACATCAGTTTACTTTTCACTAGTTTAGTAGTATAAATAAAGTAGCTACTGAACCAACTCTTTTAAGTAAGAAGTATAATCTTTTATTTAAAAAAAAAGGATATCTGATTATAATATTGTCTTGTAAAAGCATGGAACATACTGATCTTGCTGACAGGAACAACGCAGAGCTTCTTTAATCCTGGATTTGGTCATTTTGGAATATTTGTTGTTAATTTTTCAGATTCTTTTTCTTGAATATTTGGTCTTCCGTCGATACTGAGTGCCAATTTTCCCGCTGTTTTATCGTAACAGTGTATCAGTTTATTACTATCTCGATTTTGAGGGTTTACATGTATCTCGTTTGCTTAAAGAAATTGTTGCGACTGTGTACAAGCAGTTTTTCTTCAAAAGCAATTACCTCGCAGGATTTCTTCGAAAATGAGGTATAAATCTCACAAGAAAAGCCCAGGCTTAGAATTCTCAGAATGCAGAAGAAACTAGAGATAATTTTGTATAAAATTATTTTAACAAAACTGTATTGCTTTTTTCTTTTCTGTGTTGTGTTTAGCATCAATACCAAGAAAAATCAATTAAATTAAAGCTCAATGCTTAAATTTAATTTTGTAATTAACTAATGTGACAAAAATACATGTCCTTTGTGGATGTTATATCGCCTACACAGGTTCAGGCCAGACGTAATTACAATAAATGAATGTTTTTTAAATTAGCTTAGGTTTTGTAGAATATTAATTCATCTTTGGTATCTATTATAAAAATTACAATAACATTCGATAACATTTTTTAAAAAAATAAACATTAATCCATGACGCTGTAGTCATGAGTGTGCGAAATACTGAAAAACACCCCCTACTATACTTTTCTATTTTTTTTAAACTATAAAAAGAGTACTTTTCAGAAAAAGATCAGAAACTTTAATAAAGCGTGATGGAATACTGGAAAAAATTATTTTTTTTCAGGTGTACGTTTTTTCTCTGCCTTGTGTTGACCTAAAATGATAAAATACATCTAAAATAATAACATAATGAGATATATAAGTAATAATAAAATTAAAACAAAGGAATCCATTTAATTTTTAATGACCAGAGTCAATTGTAGTCTTATATATGTACGTCAGTATAAAGCGAAAAAAGGATCAGGCATTTCAAATACTATATTTTTCATCGGCACACAAAATATATTCAGCAATTAATAATATTCATTTTTCGGAGAAACATGTTCCAAATTTTGTTCTGTAGCATAAAATTAGAACTTCAGAAATATTGACATCGAAGACAATTTCATGCGGCTTAGCAATAAATTTTAATTTATAATGTTATAATTATTTTTGTAGAATTCTGAGATCGTTTTAATATATTCTAATAAACTAAATGTATTAGGGACTTGGAAAGAATTTAAGCCAAACAATTTAGCAGAAAAATTCATCAATTTGGAAAAAAATTCAAATTCATTTTTCTGGTTTTCTTAAAATGATTTAAATTGATACAATTTACCTAAAAATAATCTGTTTGACTTATGATTAAATACATTGATTTTAGGATGAAGATTCATTTGGAAATATTCAACTCTTGAAATAGTTTATATAATGTATAACCTACTAGATAAAATAAGAAACATTTTGCAAGAGCACTTTAAAATAAATTTTAAAAGAATTTTTGGGAAATTTAATTTTTCAAAATTTAAGTAAAAAATAAAGATTAAAGGCTGATATATGATACATAAAAATCGGTTGAACACTTTGACCATATAGGTAAAACATACCCAAATTCAGAACAAAATTTATTTTTTTACTTCTCATTTTCATATTATTGAACTACTTGACTTTAATTTTCAAATTTCTAATTTTAAATTTGTAAGTATTTATTTTAGAAGTCAATCGTTTTAATATTCGTTTCATGGTCTCTTTATTATTTTTTATTTTACTGTTCTTGAATGTGTGAATACATTTATCAAAAAAAAACTTTTCGGAAGATCTTAAAAATCTTTTTGAAATTAACGTTCTATGAAAGATATTTAATTTGATTTAATGAGGAACAGCAGCATTAAATTTTTTAATACTGTTTCAATTTCAAAAGATATGTTGGAAGAACTTGGTTTGGTTTTATTAACTTCGCATAGAAGCAACACAGGGAGCTGTGGCGACGGATCTCGTAATTTTGAACCTCAGCCCGAAGTGAAGAAGACGATACATGTGTGAGCTGGCACCCCTCTCTAATTTTCCTTAACAACGGGGGACTTTAGGCCCCCTAACTGATTCTTCCCACATCAGCCACAATGCACAGAGACCTTAGTGGCATCAAGGCCTCGAACCAACGACTGGATAAAACCGCCTCCTATGAGTTCGATAACTTAACCACTAGGGTATCACGGCAACAAGCGGGAAAGAGAAGGAAAACCGAAAGATCTTTCAGTGTCAATTATTTTTGCATATCTTTCTACGAAGATTGAAGCTTTGGAAATTAGTTTGAGAATTTTAATCATTTCTCTTCCTTCCGCATTGCCAGATATACCTGATTTCTTTAATCAAAAAATGGTTTTGCTTCTTTTTTTCTGCTATTTTACGTCAATTCAGTAGGTAGGGAATAGGAAGTATTATACAACAGATAGGGAATTTATTATGTTCTCTCTCTCAATAATAAATAACAAGAAAAAAGATTAACTAAATTTTAATATATTTTGTAAATGTTTTGACGTTTTTATTTCAATATTTAATTCCATCGTAATCTTTCTGTGTAATTAAATTATTAATAAATTACAAATTCCTGTTGAATAAACGCAACAGCAAGATAAAACAATTAATTAATCATCAAAGAATAGTTAAATGTATCGCTCGAATCTTTCTGAATTTAGTTATAGTTTATAATGAAATTATAAAATTTATACTAGTAAATCATTTGATATGATTCAACATTTCTCGATAACAACTGATTCTTATCTTAGTACACTTTAACTAGGTTACATTTCAATCCACAAAAGATTAATTACGATGTTTCAATTACTAAATATCTACCAGCTTGTTGTTATCTCTATCTTCTTTTTCATGCCTTCAATTTTATTTTACTTAAATATCACTATCTATAATTCAATTCCCTACATTTCTTATCTTCTTCTCATTTACCTAATCACATTTCATTTGATTGGCAAAATTTTAACTTTATAGCATAAAATTACCAAAACAATCCACAGTTGAAGAATAAGTTGAAAATAGCCAAAATAACAAGGGAATTCGATATTGGTTGATTTACAAGGGAGGAGTAAAGACCATTACCCTCCATACTGCAGGAGAAAAACCAGGACATTTTGCTTCCCATTATATGTACATTACAATGGATAATTTTAAAATAGCTTTTTTAGTTTAATTTCTCAAGACATTTTAAATATATCAAAACGAGCATATGCAAATACCCTAACTACATTTCTGAAATATAAAGCTTTATATTCAGATTTGCATTTAAAGCAGTGTCTATGACTATAATATGAATTATTTCTAATGGAAAATTTTACTCAAAATGGTACATATCTGTATTTCAGTACAGCACATTTAAAATTTTTATCTATAACAGAAAATAATCTATATTTAAGATTAAGATGTTTATAATGTTAACAATAATCCAATTAAAACATTTATAAGAAATACTACTACAAAATTTACATGTGTCGATGTATTCGCATTCGCATTCGCATTCTCAACTATTGTACGGTCGCGGTAGCCTAGTGGTTTATGGTTTCGGATTCGTGCCGAAAGTTTTTTCAGCTAGTCGCGAGATTCGATCCTTGGCCCTAAAGACAACCTGTAGCTGTTTATTTACTGTAGCATTTGTTAGATCCGTCAGGGCCAAAGTCCTCAGATTTGGCGTAGTGTAGAAGTTCAGGCTGTTTGCCAAGCTAGGTTTCGTCCCTCACGTCATGACCAAGATTCAAGTATGAGGATCCTCGCAATAAGCCTCGTGTTGCTTCTAATGACGTTAATAAAAGCTAAACTAAATCTCAATAATGTACAAGTGAAACTTGTTTATTTACTGTATAAAAGTTTGCTTCCAATGATGGATATATATTCTCAAATACGACTATATTTATTATTTTACATATACTAGTTAAATGTACGTCTAAGAAATAATTTACGAAAACATTTAGTGTATTTCTCATTCGAGAAGCGCTTTGTAAGTTCGGAGTTTCCTCACAAAATCGTGTTATGCCTAACAACAAGTGTTGGAATTCGATAAAATCAGGATCGAGAGCATGAATTATCATTCCGTGATATAGCCCGTCACACTGGTCGAAATCCAAACACTGTCATGTGAATATGAAATCAATAGGTTACTGAGGGTCATACGAAACAGCTTGTAAGATCTCCACACACTCCCATGACTAACGCTCGAGAGAACAGACATATTGTGAGGTTGGCCTTGCAAAACCGTCCAACCACATCTAGAACCATTAGTCAGGAAATAGGCATATTTGAAGCACGTACAGTATCAGTTCGTAAGGTGCGATGATGTTTGTAGCAGTACGGATGGTCAGTACGGTGACCATTACTTTGTGTTTCTTTCACGGTGCAGAACAGAGAAAGATGATGACTCTGGTGCGCCAAGCAAGAAAACTGGATGTAGAAGGGGCACAATGTCTTCTTTTCAGACGAGTCTCGTTCTGCATGCAGTATTCTGATGGCCATATACGTATGTGGAGTATCTGAAGAGATCGCTTGTCACCTGCTTGCATTCGATATTGGCTAATGGACTCTGTACTTGGTATGTGACTTGGGCAGACGTTAGGAACATGACATGAAATCATTAATTCGGATCGACCGCAATCTGATCGGTACATTTCTGTCATCTTACGTCCAGTGGTTATGCTCTATCTTCGAGATCTGCCAAACGCCATGTTCCAACAAGATAATGCAAGGCCACTTGTTCGTTGTGTTCTGACCTTCCTCGATACACAATATATTCGATTGTGGTCCCGGCTAGCATAGTCTCCTGATCTGTAACCGAAACATCTGGTCATGAGTTACTGAATGACTGGCCCGCCATCCATCTGCAGCTAATCGGTTGATGAAGTATGGCAAAGACTTCAATCAAAATGGAATGAGGTACACGTTTCGGTCATATAAGCCCAATTCAACTCCATGCATAACCGATTCAGGGCAGTTTTAGCTGTCAGGGATTGCAGCTATTTCTTTTAATTTCGCACTTAAATAAACCCCTAAACTAATTGCAAAATTAATCATGTTGTCTTTATGCCATACTGTTTACGTACAACAAGTATCTTTTTCGAATTTGCTTTCCTTTATTGTGTTCTAATTTTAATGGCCATCAATATATTACGGATAAATAATTTTTATATCTGAAAAAACTGTTGTAATTGTTTTCAGTTCAAAAAAGAACGCAAATCCTCATAGCAACTTAAACATTTGCTAATATTTTGGAGAAATAATTGTATAGAATAAATTTTCTTAGGTTCTTAATATATTATATTTGGATACTAATGTCTTGAAAACCTAGTTAAGCCGAATATAATAGATAATATAAAAAATTATAGTAATTTAGCCTGAAAATTTTAAACATTTTATTTCAACCCTGGGCTTCTTAATCAATTGAGCTCTCTCTTATTAAATTTTATTCATTCATTTCTTACATTATACTGGTAAGGAAGCATTCAGAATCATTTTAATTTATTAATAATTTATTTGAAGTTTGACGAATAAATGTTTACTAATTATTACAATTATATACATCATTCTTGTTTTTAAATATATTTTAATGCTCAATTTTTATAAATTTAATTTTGTTTTCAAATAAATTTGAAATTGTTTGGTTTGGGAAATAATTTTTCGATATATCAATCCTCAATTTATTATGGGCCAAAGTTTAACAGTAACACTTGATAACAAGTATGAAGTTTACACTTTTATTAAATTTAAATTCGCTGATGGAGAATGTGACCTTAAGTATCTGTCATAACATTTTAAAATTTTTATTAATTAAAAAATAAGTAAAAATGCCGTAAATTTGGCATTACAAATGCAGCAAAAATTTAATATTCAATAATAGGTTTTTTTTTAAGACTCTATCTTAAGTTTATCTCTTTGCTTCCTAATTTATCATTAGTGCGTATAGTAAGCATAGTAGCAATAAAAAGTCCTTCTTTCAAATGGTATGGTTGCATATACTGGGGATTAATCACATCTCTTTCTTAATGATGCGCCTTAAAGTGACAGACGATTGAGAGTTTTTCTTGCGTGTGATAACAGCATTTTATTTAGTTATTTGAAGCGAATATTTTTTTACTTTTGAAGTCTCAGCGAGAGGCTTTTAATTTCTTTCCGTTAAGAAGGATAGACCACGCCATTTATGTGTTAATTTCCCAGATTGTATTTGCCATATTTCTGGATATTTTAGAAAATAACATCCACGGTGAAACAAGCTCTATTTTGAGTGCAATTAGAATATGACATTAAAAACATTGTCACCCCATATATTGAGCATAATATGTTATTCCGGTTTGCTTCAATGGATATAAGGTAATAAACATAGGTGATCCCATTTTCATTTACTATGATTTAGGAAAAAGGAAGATTGTTAATTTTTTTCTAACTAAAATAATTGAAGTTTTCGGTAATCCAAAACCTGACCTACAACACCTTTATGTTATGTCTGTAAGGTGTGTTGTACCAGAGGGATTTTAATGGACTGTTTAGTATCCATTGGAATAATTATTGTTTACAAAAGAACACGAAATGAAATCATACCATCTACATCATTTAGTCCATCATTCAGTCCAAAACAACACCATACTTAATTCAGTATTGAGAATTAAACAAATTAGTTAGTAAATTGTATCTTACCATACAACAATCAGAAATTTTAGGATTTAGACTGAACCAAGAAAAACTATTGACTACAAGTTGTGACGGCTGCCCATTCCTGATTGCCTCTAGTTCCATAGCAATGTTTTAACACTAAAAGCCAATAAGTTGATCAAAGAGACGTTAGAACAATAATCACAATATTTATTATTTTATTACTAATATAACGACAATTATAAGTGCTCTCCCGGATAAGGCCTTTACTATTTTAACTCAATCTGTCAGTAATAATCTAACTGTCTCTTACCACTAATAATATCTTGACTTCAAGCATATATTAACCAGCCGATAACTTGTAACAATTCTCGGCTTCGACTTCAACTCCCACTCTGGAACAATTGTTGAACACTGGAATCACTCAACCTCAATTTCTCGAAACACTCAACCTCTACTTCAACCTCTGAATCGCGACTTTCAGTCTGAGTTTATATATTTCCTAACTCTCCTGCTTCACTTCATTTCTACCTGCTTTACATAATCACGTTTCATTTTTGGGTGGGCAAAGGTTGTTTAGCAAAAGCAATCAATCTTAATTAAAAGTCCCCAAGGTTAGTGAAGAAAAACCGAGAATAGCCCAACGTCACAAACTATAAGAATTTGAATATCCAGAAAGAAACATAAGCAGTTTCCAGGTATTATTCAATGTAAAATTCTATGCCTGGGTACATAAATATTGATGTTTTAATAGTGGAGCTTGATTTTGAACATATATATAAGGAATGGAGGCTCTTCATAGAATCGTCTAAGACAAGCTTTATGCAGTGTTGCTATGCAATAACAATATGAATTCACCAATGATATATTCAATAGAAATGATGGAAACATATGTACTGAGAGCATGAGGCTTTAATAAAGGAAAACAGTAATGAGAAGTTCAACTGAAAGTTTTGTGCCTATTTGAAAATCTCAGGCTCGGTACTCGTATTTTAAAGTTAATTTAGAAACTTCTTTTGTTTCTAGTGTATTTGTGGCAGGTGACTGACCCCCTAGAAAGAATAACATGCAGGGGATACGTAATATTTAATTAGCCTTTCTGATAGACCGAAATCAGGTATTTCTTCTTCCTTTAGAAATAAAGTTGTGTATATTTAAAAATTTCCTGAAATTTGTGTACAAAAGTAAGTTTTGTATGCATCGGGAGTGATTTCACAAATGTGAGTGTTGCTAAGCTAAAAGAGGTAATTTTAATTAGCATAGAGATAAAAAAAAATTTCGAAAGAGAAAAATGTTAAAGAAAAGTTAAATATTTTAGAAATCTTTTGACTGAGAGGCATTTCCTTCAGTTTTTCATGTTTTTCTTTGCAGTACTAAAGTTTAAAAATATATTAAAAATATAGTAAACGTTCTCCTATACAGCAATGAGAGGTGCTAGAATGTCGGATGGAGCTCAAAATACATTTCTTTGCTTCTTATTTGAATTTTACTCCCCGAAACTTTAGGAGCTGTGAGTGACGGACAAGTATAAATATTCTATCTGGTTTTTCACGCTATGTAACAAATGATAACAATGGAGACGGGGTCCAAATATGAGAAATGATTTTTTTTGGCTTCTTCTGAAAGAGAATGAAACACCACATAAGAGACGAAAGTAAAGGCACTATGTGTAGATATATCTTTAAACATTTTTTGTAGTGCTTTATTTAGTCACAGGTAAATAGTTTTGTTAAAATTCTCATAGATGAAATTTAGAGCTCAATTTTATCAATTTCTAAGACAACATGGCTATAAATTACTTGCAAAAAATGCTTTTTCTTGTATGAATCTCGTTATATTTTGTATATAAGTTTTGAATTTTAATTAAATTTTACTGCATTTTATAATAACATAACATCTAAAAAATATTCTATTTCTTTAATTCTCTTTTTTTTTTTTTTTTTTTTTGAAAAAACGCTCATACTGATGACTCCTGAGGAGTGACTTCTATCACAAAACGGTGGTGAGTATTATGCAATTTTAATTGCCATTTTCCATTGCCAATCATTTTAATACCCTTGCGTTAGAAAAAAAAATTAAAAATGTGTTGACTTTTGTAATTTTTTTCATAATTGCGTAGATCATATATATTTTTTTACTATCATGTTTGTAGCAAAGATTTGCTTTTAAACAAAAAAATGCATATGCTGCTCAAAGTTCATTCGTTTCTATATCCAATAAATCTGGTAAACGAATTTCATCAGAAATAAATATAAAGATTTATATTTAAGCACTTTTTTTTTTTTATTCTCATTCTCTTACTTTTATTTATATCATATTTTAGTACAAGAAATATGCAAAACACAGTTAGCAACTAACTTTGCAAGTTAAATATATTTTTGATGATAAACATTATACTCACACACAGTTTCGTCTCACAATAATATAACTTCATCCTTAGAATTTTTTGAAAGTATATTTGCTAGCATTAAATCACTCAAGAAATAACTTTAAAAAAAACTTAGAGAAATAACACTATAAAATATTTTGAAATAACTATTTTTCCCTACATATTTATATTTGTATAAGTTGGAACAGAAAGCCTGATAATAATATAGTTAAATGATCATAATTAGATAAAAACTTGTTGTCTGTTTTAAAAATAATATATTTCATTTCAGGTGTTAAATAAAGATACTTTACGCTGTATCCTAATCACGATATCTAGTTATATCAAGAATTTTCAGACATCTTCTACTTTATTGTATATATGTCTCCTCCAAAAAACCAACGAAGTAAGAAATAAGTAACTCTTAGAAAATATTTTCAATAATTATGATTTTATCCTCAAAAGCTGCAAAAATAACTGCTAATATTGTTTTTTTTAAATAAAAAAAATATTCTACAAGAATTTGGATTTAATGGACTACCTCCCCTTGAACTTAAAACTAAAAATATATTATACTTAAAGGAAAATTAATGGGAAATATTATTGAATATTTGTGTATAATATTAATAAATTTTGTTTAGTGATAGCTTTTACAATCTAAAATTGAACTATTTTACCATTTAAATGATTTAAAGTTTTGATAAAATTATGCTATATTTATTTATTTGTTGACGTACATTTATTTGAAAATCTTTCATCATGAAATTATATAGTATTAATTAATATGGATTAATTAACACATAAGGTTAGTAAAATTATCAATTATTCAATAACTATTATACAATCAGATTCATTCTCGTATTGTTGCTGTAATTTGTTATCACATTACATAATTTCTCAATATGTTATTTGATCTAAATATTCGCTAATAAATTAAATTAATCTGATGTTATTTAAAAAGTATGTGTGTGTTTTCAATAACTGTACAATTATTTGAAAAATAATATGTATTTAAAATCTCAGATATGTCAGAACCCTGATCAGTTTTTTAAACATATTTATGTACAATGGAACAAATAATCTGATTTAATAATCTGAGGATAACAATTTTAATAAAAAATATATTTTTGTCAAGAAAAATTGAAATATGAAAATTAATTCAATTTAAACTTTCTAAGAGCTTCCTGATTGAAGTTTAAAATTCACACAAAAGCTCTCACATATCCGTTAACTACTTTTAACCAATTTTTCAAATTTCCGTTGATAATTATGTTTGCATTTTGTAATGATTAAAAATGTTTCAGCTCATGTTACAAATAAAGGCAGATGATTAAAAAATACAATAAAATATTTCTTAAAAATATAAATGTACCTTAAGCAAACGAAATATAATTATTATAATTATAATGTACTACAATGTCAGTCTTTTGAACCTAACACAATGTATCTTATATTTTATGCCCACGCATCTTTGATGCTATTTTTATAAAATAACAACTTGTTCTCTTATGTTAAAAAACTGAAATTGGCTTTGTTAATTTTATTTTAACATATACTAAATCCGCAGAAGTAATTACTATCAAGAAAAGAAAATGCCTTCTTCAAATTCTTTTAAAGTGTTTTTTTTTTTTATTCTCACGGTCAAAACATTATAAAGTACAAAAACGTTGCCAATATTAACAGCAAAAAGAATTAAAACAGATTCTTCTGTCATAACAATAAATTGTTAAATTAAATCTTATTATAAGAGAAAAAGATAAATCATTAAAAGTTAATAATATTCCGTTTGGATATTAAATTAAAGGCGCAGATGATAAAATATTAAACGAAACATATCTTAGAAATCCACATATACCTTATATAAGCAAACTAAATGTAATTATTATTATATTAAACATTTGAGTCTACCACCCCGCCTCCATTAATGTATTCAAACACTTTTTTGTTGACATCATTTTTTCAAAACAATAATATTTTAATAATTTCAATGAAAAAAAACACTCCATTATAGTATTTTAAAATGTTTCTTGTGTCCTGAAAAAACTCATTAAATGTTTCATTTAATGGTAACAATAAGATCAGGGCAAATGGTCATTTTTTATGTTTTATATGTAAAGTCAACTCTCATTACATTGTATGCATGTGTGCAATTGTCAAGTACAAGTTACAATGGGAAACTATGAATTTTTAAATGCTCGCGTGTATTTAAATGTTCACACCTTGATTTTATTTTTCAGTTCACAACAAATATCTAATGCATTAAAGGAAATAATAATATTGTTAGTGATGCAATACCGCGCATTAATGGGATCCAAATTTTAAATCTAGTTGATTATCATGAAATGCTTCTGCATAAGCAAATGATAGGGAATTAACAAATTTACAGAATTCTGAATTTTTTTTAATTGGAAAAATCCCTAATTCTAATGTGGAATTTATCTTCTGATACGGCACGTTCTTACATGCTTGAACAGTTCAAGAAAATTTATTTTAGTAGCTTCTACAGTTTTGCTTACTCTGTAATTAGAACTGCTTCAAAAATAACTCATAATAGTTACCTACGGATTAGCATAAACAAATATCGTAAAACTTGGGGAAAACATTTGCCAACGGTTTATTGTGCATAGACATACTTCGACACCAATGTAAACATTCAGAGAGACGCCCACTCGGATATTATTGGGTGACTTCCACTTTCAGAAGGTATTATTTATTGCTAGACCACCACTGATCGCTTCATAAGATGTAGAAAAAAACACACTTCTTCGCGACATTCAAACTACAACAGTAGCTGAATTATTTTACACGAATTGGATTACTCGTTTTGATGCCCCACCGATAAATAAGACAGATGAAGGACGCCAATTTGTCTCTTGCCAATTACTCAGGGTAAAGTGAATACTCACAGATATGAATCATCATCAAAGCAATTGATTTCTAGAAGGGTTTCACTAAGGACAGCAATTATGTACTACAAAACAGAAAAATAGATGTAATTTCTTTCCATACTCATCTCGGATTTTGAGTAGCTTTGAAAGAAAGTAAAGACAGCTCTTCAATGGAATAGGTGTACGAAAAAGTCTTAAAATTATCAAGGGTTACATCACGAAAGCTGACAGAGATCCAACCCAGTTCGTTGAGACTCTTCTTCATCATATGTAGCAAATAAAGCCGAAATCAACTGTTTCTCCTGCAAATCAGGGTTTATTGGTGCATAAAGATTTTAAGAAATATATACGTTATTTGTAAGGCGAGACTCAGTTCGTCACATAATCCAAGTATCTTTATGATGGACTATTCTCTGTTTTAAAATGGAGTGATAAGTTTTTTAAATACAATATTAATGGAAAGTTATTGATAGAGTGAAGCAAACTGTTATGCTCTATACCAACTCGGACATGACTCTTGACATGTAATTCAACCAAATTAACTCATGATACAAGACAAACCTTGGGCAAACTCGTTCTGTCTGTCACATGCATTTCCCTGACTACTATTTCGTATCATCACTATGATGCTGGAGAAGAAGAATGTGAGACCACATTTAACAAATTCATTAGTTGTCTCCTTCACTTATATTATCACATACTCGCACTTAGGTTGCTCTGCATTTTTCTGATTGTACACGCTGTAGTTTCTGAAATGTCTAGACCTTGGAATCAAGAGAACTTCATATTTGCATCATCTGTGACTTATTTTTCGAAGTTCCTGAGTATATATATATATATATATATATATATATATATAAACATGTGTGAGTGAATGTTTGCTAATAATCGTTACTCTTTATAAAATTCTGCCATAATTTATTTTTATTTAAGCCACGTGAATGTAATAATAGTGGAAAATAATTTAATAATTATAAATATTAAATTTTTAGTTAAATTAAAATTATGTTAAGACCTGCCATATTCGAAAATTAATTTGTTACTTAGAGAGATTTAAAATGATTGACTTACTATCCATAGCTCCTTATATATATCTTTTGCGTTTATTTTCTTACTTTTAGTAGAATGTTTCAATAACAGTGTTCTGATACTCGTAGCCGTGAGTTAAATAAAATAAATTTAGCATATAAATTGAAGAAAAAATGAAAAAAAAAGGGGTTTTTTTAATTTTTATACAAAGCATATTTTTTCATGATTTCAAAACAAAACCCAGAGCACTTGTGTCTTGGTAAAGTGATTCCAATAATAATCTCAAGATGACCAGATAATTTTTTAGATATTACGCATGTTAAAAAAATCCGTATTTGGAATAAGAAAAGAAATTTCCTTATTGATATTCAGATGTGAATCAAGTAAAGTCTTGAATTATAATTAAGTACTAAATTCCCATAATTTCAAAAGTTCGTATTTTTACCATATAAATACTAAAGTCATAGTAAAAACGGGGGAAAAATTAAATTAAAATAAAACAGATAAAAAAGTTACAAGGTTGAAAAATGTTTATTAAAAAATATACTACTCTATCTAGTCTATATGTTATAATTGGAATCTTATTAAAAACAATAAAGATTCAATTGTTTCACTGTGGTACCAAATTAACGCAAGTGTTTAGTTGTAAACACTATAAACATTAATTTCTTATGTTCAATTTAAAAAAGCGAATTTCTCAGATAAATGTTTAGTAACTATCTGCGGGTGTCGAGTAGTTATAATCTTTGAGCTCATTATAGGTGTAATTTCCGTCGGGTCATACGTTTTTTTTTCTGAATCCCCAGGGATGTTTCACGTTAAATGTTTCGTGGGGAAGTGGGGAAACTTAGAGAGTAGGATGCGAGCTCAGGTGTGGGCCTCCTCATTAAATCATGATATAAATTACTAGGTTAAAAAACCAATATTCATCATGTTTGCTCTTAAGTCAATGAAAAAATAAAGAATCATTTCAACTGATTTTATGAAGCAGACCAAATACAAAATATATTTACGAACTAATCTTAACCTTTGACCATCAGTTAGACAAGACAATTCCCATTAGAAAACATTAGTACAATTTCTCTAATGTAAATACGAAAAACGATATACTGGTACTAATAATATTAAGTTAAATATATATCTAGCACATATAATATCAATTTGAAAATAACATGAAATAACATAATTATTACATTTAATAGGAAATTTTAAGTATATATGTGATATCTTTGTTACAAAATGCATATAAAAATAATAAGCGATATTTTAAATAATATCTATAACATAACATTTTAAGAGTTTTCAGGATTTCAAAAGTCAAGAATGAACACGAGAGACAAAGAACAAAATAATTATTCTTTTAACATATAAATTATCATAAGCCTTCCAGCTTCAATAGTCAAAACGATAAAGTACTTTTTTGTGAAATGTTTAGATATAATACACTTTAGTATTAAATAGTAACATTTTGCAATCAATTTTTTTATTCTGGTGATTTATTCGTTACGTCGAAAATCACGCTGGAATTTTAATTCCATAATCAGAAAATATTTATTTCATTATTACCATTATTCATAAGTGACAGATATGCAGAGATAATTTTAAATAAAAAACTATCGACCTTCCTTTCGGAAAACCTTTATATAATCTCTGATCTGAAATTTCGTTTTCGATTTATTTCAAGATATTTTTATACCAATAATTTGAAGATAATTTTTCAGTTCTTATCGAATTATAAAGAGAACAAAATTAAGTGAACGCATAAAATAATCTGCATTACTTTAAATAATAATAATAAATCCATGTTAAAATAACCTGTTTCGCAAGCAAGGTAATTTTTTCTAACTTGCAGTTTTGATGAATATAAAGTTACATCTTTTTCAATCACCATAAGTCAATTTCTGTTGCGATATCTAATATTCGTGGAATAAATGTCAACATTTAGCTGTCATATTCGCTCTTATCTCTTCTTCCAATTTTGCAGCATAATTATTACAAATTAAGCTATAAGACGCAACTCACATAAGTTCTTATCAAAAATTTGCATTATTAACTTCAGAAAATTAAACATAGAATGGCGTGGAAAAGTAAAGTCGATAGAAAAGACAAATATCAAGCAGCAGGCAAGTTGCATTTAGTTTTTCCTACTTTGGTAAATAAATAATAATTGAATATGTTATTTTATAGGTGTATTTTCATTTCTGACATCCAATAAAGATAATGTTATAATGTCCTTAATACAATATTTTTGATTAATCCTTAAATATATTTAATAATTATAAATGGTATTTTAAATTGAACATGCCTACTCAAACCATAATTATATTCCAGTGCTTTAAGAAATAGAAATTACAAGTAAATTAGTTATATATACCTAACATAAAATTAAATGTTTAAAATTAATAGAGGTAAACAAATTAAGTCTTAATTTTGAGATATATAGCGGTTAATTAAAATTCTATCAAAATAAATATATCATTATTCAATAACTTATATTAAAAAGAAAGAATTTGATCAAAGCTATTTAAAAGCTACTGAAATGATTAAAAACAACTCTAAATGCAAAGATCAAGTTTATTCTAAAGTTAGCACTGTACACAGACATATTCTTTTACTCTTAACTTAATTTTAAATTTATGATTACTTTCCTTAAAAAACGATAAGAAATTTAAATCAAAAAGCTTCCTCTTGATTTAATGATGATAAAATTGTTTGGAATTTACCTTCAAAAATTCACGGGAAAATCTTATGCCTAAAAGAATTAGAGAAAAAAAAGTTCTAATATAAGTTAATAAAAAAAGTTCAGAGGAAGAACAGAAAAGTATAGTGGAAGTCGAAAATCATTTTCTATACGATATAAATAATTATGCCAGTACAGCTGTGATGGATTAAAATATCCCAGACTCTTCATAATGAAAGCAAAATAGTATTTCTCGCAAATACATTTATACCTCAAAGAGTTTAATGCATATTAAGCCCTATTTCAATCTAAAATGATATTTTTGTTCAATTCTATCTTAAATATTTTTTCTTCTTCATTTTAAATAGAATTCGATCAGTTCTCCTTTTAATGATGCATTGTTAAAAGGCAGGTCGGAAAACTGCCCTTAAAAAATTCTGCATAACTTTAGAGGCATATTTATTAACCAGAAACTACTCGCAAAATCACTGAGAATAATTAAATTTATTGCGACACTCAGCAGATGTTCTATTGGTCAGTTGATCCGACATTCTTTTTGACTGTTGAATACCGCTACGAATGGCCAAAAAAATGTTCGGTTATTCAATTTGTTGTTCTTCTATATAGCACTGGTATAAAATTTTAAAGATGAGCTTAAGTTATATTTACTCCTTTAATAAATCAATTAATAATTTTTAAAATAGACATTTTATAAGCAATAGCAGTTTCTAGTATATATATATTATATATAGTATATATTAATAATTTATATATTGTATATGTATATGTATATATATATATATATATATATATATAATGTAGACTTAATTTTAATTGCCCTAGTACAAGTACTGAAATAAAAAAAAATGACAAAACGTATATGCATTTTAACCTCACGTGATGCGATTTGTGATACAAAATAGAGCCCCATTTCTTTCCTCCTTTAAATTTTCTTTTACAAAGATTATTTATTACGTTTCCTACTCAGTTCTTTAAATTCTGCCTGTAATTTTACAGTTCCCATGAATTTAAATAAATAATTTCAAATTAGAGCAACAATTAATTTAAAGATAAGAAAACACTTATTCTGACAACCATAATTTAATATAAAACAAAAAGCAATATCAATTATTTCCTTAGGAACTAATCGTAAAGAGTTTTTAGAACTACATTACACTAACTCTAAAGAGTATTGCACATTATTTAATGATCTTTGCAAATAAATTATTAAATATTTTAAACAATTTTAAGCATTCCTCAATGCACAAATAATTAAATTCATTATTAAAGAATGTTGTATTACTTGCAAAAACAAATACACTTTAAAATTGTCTAAATTGATACAATTAATCATTTACATTTATTCCATTTGATTCAGTTAGAATTCTTAATTTTAGAGCTCAGATTTCGGTTACTAATATTATAAGAAAATAAGTTATTATTTCGTTATTTATAAACATTGTAAATTTCATGGAAACATATATTTTACAGAAAATGAAGAAGTTTATTTCGTGGTGTACTATATTAATATTTTATTAAATTAAGTACTAAATAAACTTAATAAAATAGCTGATAACACTGGGAAAACTTAAAATTTGAAGAATTTAAGAAAAGATAAGAAGGAAAAAAAAGGGATAAAAGGAGGTAAATAAATTTAAAATCGTTTTTCTAATACTGGATATAAATTGTTAAACATAGTATATAGATCCATAACATTCCACACAGCAAATTATTTTTCAATAAAAAATGGTAAAAAACAACATTTTAATGAAAAAGGAACGTTCTAACCTAAAATATAGCACTTCAGTCCAAAATAGCCCACAAAAAGAATATTATCAAAATAAATTCTTTATTCTAATCAAATTTACATAAATAACCTATTATGTTACAAATACCCACAACTTTAATAAAATACTTTGTATTTTGTCTTACGAATACATCGTTTCTCAAAGTACAAATACTTAGTAACATAATTACATATACTTTGTAACACAAATAATATGTATTTCTTGCAAAGTAGTTGTAATTATGTAGTACCAAGTACTTTGTACTTTCCTAACAAAATTGTCTGTGATGTCCACTGATGTAACAAAATTGGCTCTTGTCATTTTTGATCTTGTCAGCAGTGACCTTACAGAAATATTCATTATTACGTTTAAAAAAAATTACAGATATTTTAAGCAATAAATATATACATATTCACCCATAATTTTTAGATGTAACAGTGGTTTAAATATATATATATATAAATTAAATGTAATAGATGTGAAAAAAAAGATGTAAACTTCTGTTAAGGTAATGGCCGGAAAAATAATACTCAATTCTCCGAGTAAATTCGATTTATTTTATGTTGATTATGTTGAAAGAGAGAGTTAGAATATTACTTTGATATAGCGGTGGACTCACATCCACTCGCGGTTGTGGGTAAAGCGGAAGAGTGATAATATTTACGTCTTAAAAACTCGAAGATGCCAGATGTTCAGTCTCAAACTTCGTGGTTACAGCAGAAGAGTTGGGAATATACCTTGCTTGGAATGTTTTGCAAGGATTTCTTCAGATCACATCGCATTGGATGGAGAGATTTGTAAGGATTTCGGTTGCAGACAGAAATTCTAATACGTATTAGTCCACTGTGTAGATTTTAAGAGCATTTAATTGCATAATTTGAAAGCTAAATTGTAATGGTATCAAGAAATAAAAATAAACTCTCTTTACTGTGGCAATTAAATAATAGGAAAAAATTGGAA
>BMAW01071540.1:56026-97866 GCA_019974015.1 Nephila pilipes
AAATTTGCACTTTATGTCGAATTTCTCAAAAACTATAGGATAGTGTAGTGTTCAGTGAAATTTGGTATGAATATACATTTATAACAAAGAGGATATACCATTGCAAAAAGATTTCATGTACACATGATTATCAATAAGGTTCATAGCTCAGTGTTATATGAAATCCAAGTCCTGAAGTCGAACTTAAAATACGTCTAATAAGAGATATGTGCCATTCTTATAGTCAGGCAGGTCGAAAAGAGTGACGACATACTACACACGGGAAATTTGAGGAGTCCCAGTAACAGTCAAGACACTATAGGATGTCGAAACAGAAATGCTCTCTCAAGAGAATTTTTGAATATATGCTGTATAAAGTTAAGATCAGGGGATCTACCTTGGCAATCCATGCAGCGAATATCCTCAGCTTCAGCTGAATCGTTGACCATTTGAGCCCTCTGTGAAGGACCGATGTCATCCATTAGCAACAATCCAGGAGCAACTGTATTCGACAAAATTCGAACATAGGGCTGTACAGCCTCCCAACTGTACTTCTTAGCAGTCAGGGAACCCTTGTCAAAAACATGCAAGAAATCTGACCATCCTAAAAGGCACTTAAAAACAATCACGACTTATCTCCTATTGATGCGACTCATTTTCGATTGATTTTTCAGAGAAAGTATAATCCATTATATAAATGTTAAATCAATTTTCTTTAATGCACTTGGTATTTACTAAATAAAAGTATCCCTGTAATTTTTATTTTTGTTCCCTGTTCATTCTTTCCTCATCTCCGATTTCTATCGGAAGTTTAAATGGTAATATCTTTTGCTTTACACATTCGTCGTTGTTAAATGTTATGGAGATGGAGTGGAATTTGAATCATTTTTGTAATATTCACACAAAGGAACCTAAGAAACAAAGGGTAAGCATAGTATGTGGTAACAGGTTTGTGAATACAAAGTATTTAAATGTAGATAAGACGGCAAACGTGATATTCAAAGGTTGCTTTCATTGTTTTGTTGAATAGATGAAAATCTTATTTATGCCATACACGATATAAATAATTTATTTTCTTTTAGGGAAAATAATTGAACTGTAGTAAGATTTCCTCACAAAAACCTGATTCATACTTTAAGTGACATACAAAACAATTTATCGCCATTTATTGATTCCTTTCGTAATTTCCATTTAGAGTTTCGTCTAAGTGTGTAAAGCTTATTCATAGATAAACATGCTATGGAATACAGAGGATTTATTTCAGTAATTCCGACACGGAGAATTTTTAACTAATTCTATTTAAGTCAAAAATTCACGTATATTCCTAAATAATGTCGTTAGTAATCGTCATATTTAAATATTTTGACTCTGATTCTTTCTTAGATTCTGATGATCTTGAAAGTTTTATAAATTTACAGGATATTTTGCTAAGCTTGAAATTAAGCAATAATTCGATAATTACACAAAAATGGATGTTTGAATTCCCTTCAAAATCTTTTAAAATAATATATTTTATATGAAGTTTTGTAACTAATGCTATCATCTGAACTTTTTATGTTACTACTAAATTCTATCGGAATGAAACGATATGATATAAGCTTTATTTTAAAAAAATAAATTAGAGATTCATTATTTTGGCACTTATGAAAATTAAATATGAAATATTTAATATCATTCTAAAATACATAAGTCAATGAAAGAAATTTTAGTGACAGTTTATTAAAGTTAAAAAGTAAAATGCAATAATTTATTTATATGATACAACAAGTATTTCGCATATATATGGGGAAATATATTTTTAAGAAAACCCTACAATCATATTTATACACAATCAACAAAGATAGAGCTGAAGAAATTATATAATAAATTAGACGTTTATGTAAATATATATAAAATAGTACAATATCAGTAATCTTAGTAAAAATTCTTAAGTACTTTGAAGTGCTCAAGTAAAGTTAAAAATGCTGAGAAAGGAGAAAAGTATTATTCATAATTGCATAACATGCCTGATTAAAATAAATGTTTTGTCTCTACTCATTTGATGCAATTCATCTCTTGAAGTATTTAAAATAGAATGAATTGAATAGTGCGTATGCTGGTGACAAATATCGTTAAAAGAGATCTTAAGACACCGTGGATTCAAAAACGAAAACGATTCATCGCGTTAAACTTTCAGATACTAAATGCTAAATATATAATATATGCTAGAAACTTAACACTAAAAATATACTTTTGGGAAATAAATATTAATAATTGTAATAGTTTTGAATTATCTCTCTTGATTAGGACAATTTCGGGAAGTTAAAAAAATGCTATACTTGATTTATAGTACAATTTTACAAACTTAAACAAAGGTTGAATTTTCATGAAGTGAATTTAAGTCCATTTTTAGTATATTGTTTTTCAATTTTGCAATTAATTTTTTTTCTTAAGATTTACACTAATATTTTTACAGCTTAGAATTTGCCAGTGTGTTTTCCTCAAAAATAAACAATTTATTCGTTAGGTATGAAGTTATTAGTTATATTATTTAGTCTATGATATACATTATTTATAGTATTAAATTTCGTGATAGTAGTATTAAAAGCAATTACTAAGATTGAAACAACTAAACTTAGTTTGAATTAATTAATAAAAATTAAACTTCCCTAACTGTTAATTTAATAAAAATGTACTCATATTTGAATAATTAGAGGAAACATCGTATGTGTGAAAGCATATTTCTAGTTTACATTAAAGTGAAAGATTGTTCTGCAATCGAATGACAAATAAATTTTAAAAAACTTTTTTCGTTGAAAAAATATTACATTTTATGAGAAAGAAATGTTTGAACTAAAATATTAACCAACAAACATTATTTAAAAAATGTAGTAGTCAAAATTCATCTAATATACCGTAAAAGTAACAATGCTATAATAGTTGTAGCATATCAAAAATATAATAGCAATAGCAAATCACAAATGTATTGTTCCAAATCTAAATAACTGTCTTCACATATTTCTTTTTATCGAGGTGATGAGGTGTTATAAATACTTATTAAACGCTATATTACACCGCAATGTTTTCTTTATTATTTTGTTGCATCGTTCTTAAGCTCCTGCGCCACGTTTAGAGCAGATAAAATTGGATCAGTTATCTCTTTTTCCCTATACAGTGCTTAAAGCCAGACTGGACAGCTGCTTTTTATTGATTAGATAGTCTTATCTATTATCGTGGAGCTGGTGGTAAAACCTCTAAGAATAATTCAATTTATTGCGCGGCTGAGTATTTGTCCCTTGCTGAGATATTCTGTATTTCTTTATCTCTGGACCTTATAGCCTCCAGAAGTTGAAAGGACGGCTAGTGGTTTATTCATTTCACTTATTCCTCATATTTATATTTATTGTTTTTGAACAAATCGTAATAAATTTTAGAAACGCTCACTTCAATGTTCTCCTTAATAGCCCTTAGTTTTGGTCAATTTTTTTTTACAATGTAGTGTACATAACCTCTTGAGTTTCTTTAATACGGTGTTGAATTACAAAAAGCTCCCTATCAGCTTTATAAGTATGGTAGTGCTATTATGCGTAAAAATTAACTATATTTTCAAAGATTAACTTAAAATTTCTAAAATAAATTTGTTGTTTCCACGCATCTTACTTTATTGTTTTTTTTATCGCGAAACTGTCTTCATAATCAATAATACAAGCTTTTTAAATATTGAAATAAAGACAAATTTAGAGAACAAAAAAGTACGAAAACAATTTTGCATTAAAATCGCAATTTTAATTTTATGATTAATAAAATTCAGTATTAAAATTTAAGCAAACAACAAAATATATAAAAGTAGACAACAATATTTTGTTCAGATATGAAAATTAAAAAAACCGCCAAATTATTAAATAAAATCTATCATAAGAGAAATGTATTTATTTTTGCTGTAAAATGAAGGTATAAAAATACTTTACGTGTTGATCTATTCTTAATATGTGGTACATGGGGATGAACTGTAAAGTTTGTTTTATCTAGAGATGTCATTAAAGAAAACACTTGGCAAGTGAGAAAAGGAAGTCAGCTATATTGAAAGAGAGACATCTGATGGTGGAACCAAAGGAATAGAATCTCTTGTTTTCTCGTTGAAACCAAGAAGATAATTTTTAAATTAAGTAATTTTATTAAAAGTATATTTTAACGCTTATATGACAATGAGAGAACCACTACACACATAATATAACAAATATAAGTTTGGAAAAAGAAAAAATTGGCTATTTAGGTAAAACTAAAAATAGAAAGAATAATAAATTTGATTTTGCATGTACAGACGATAATTGAATATAGGATAAAAGTATAGTGATAAATTATTTTATTAAAAATTATATTCATAGTGTTAGTAATTTTACTTTACCCATTCTAAAAAGAACAGAAGGGTAGAATTAATTTTTCACGCGGTTAGGAAATAATTTAAATAATAAAAAAGTAATGGATTTAAGGCGGATATTTTGTTAAATACTTTAGTGATATAATAGTTAATATATTAACTAGACATATGGCAAATGAAACTCATAACCAGTTTGCCTCGGGATTAGATTCTGGAAAGAAACAATAAATACTTAAATTAAGAAACAATATAAATTTTGAGATTTTAAAATAATTTATTATGAATGACAGAGTATATCTAACTCTTGATTCTGAAACCGTAACTTATTTAAGTATCAGAGTGAATGTTGCTTTCGACATCTTGACGTAGGTAAAGAATGCGATATGTTTTACCTAAGGAAAAATTGTTGGGCAAAGTACAAACCTATTTTCATAAATACTATTCGAATGAAAATAACGGTCGTCTTAAATCCGCTTCTTGAAAATGTACCTTTCTCGTATATGAGACTCGATCTCAGAATTCTAAACAGAAAAATAAATAAGTTTAGAATGTTTTATTTACGGAGGAAACTATTTGGTTAGAAATTGCGACTAAGAGTAAAAAAATCAAACACTTGCGTTGACAACTTCAAACTAATCGAAATCTGAGTATATAGTCAAGAATGTTCACCAAATATATTGACAATACATAGTATAACTATTTATTTAATATCACAGAATTAAATAGGTTTGAAGAAAAATGGATTTACTGAGGCATATGAATTGAAGACTAATTTCTGTTCATAATCAGTGTTCATGCTAGAAAATATCTAAAATTATTTTTAAACAGCTTTGTGAAAGGAAATGAGTTAGTTTCTTAATAGAAAATTTGGTATGTTGGTCTGTTCTTAATTCTGCTTTGTATGCATGAGCATGCTTTATTCGTATGAATAGTTTTGCCGCTGCTAATTCATGTTTCTCTTTTTAAAATAATTACTTACAGAAAAATTTATTTCTGACCAAAAATCAAATCAATTTACAATTACTGAGAATTTATCAAGTATTCTTAATATAACCATAAAATTATCTTCCAGAACTGTTTAGCTTAAGGATAAGTATTGTCATTTTTATTCAAGTTAAATAATTTTTTTCTCATTTTAATATCCTAATCGAAAACTATTTATCACTGAATACAATCATGAGATCATTATTAGCGATTTAAAAATCTAAATGTTTTATAAAATCAACATACGAATAATCAGACACGTGTGTAAACAATCAACATTAATGGATTGAAAATTAAGATTACCTTTCAAAATATCTTTAAAAATTATTTTTATTGAAATGATAAGCTGTGAAAAGTTTCAAAGAATAACTTTTAGTAAATGAAGAAAAATTGTTAAAATTTATATCTTTCATCAGGGTCTATTTTCGTACTAAAATAACTATTGTCAGAATGAAATATCTGTAATTAACATTTTATTTAATGAAACCCAGTTTAAGAAATATTAAGACTGCTCAACTTTTTCTTACCTAAAGATAATTTGAAAATAAATAAAGCTTATAAATTTGAAAAACAAGATATTTTTCTATTAAGTTTCCAATATTATTTTAATTTTTTTTTCTTATGGAATAAACAGGTTCTCAATGCATAAGCTTCAGGCATAAAATCAATAACAAATTAAGAAAATGAAAGTCATTTTACAAAATGAATTAAAATTTATCATATTTACGGCAGCAGCTAAATATTTAACGCTGTTAGGAAATTTAAACAACTTGATTGGGCTCATTTCTTTCATTTTTGAAGTTAGGAGAGTTAAAATATTTTTTTTCCTTCTACATTCTCTTAAAATTTTTCTTTTCAAATGTAGGCAAATACAAATAAACGAAAAATTTTCATTATAAATTAAGCAACAAACTTTTCAAATAAAACAACATGTGTAAATTCATACCTATGAACAAGTATATTATGGGCTTTGAATTAACAAAAGACCATAAAATAAGGGTATAAGAGGATATAAAGATAATTGACACTGAAAGAGCTTCCCGTCTTCTTTTTCCTTTCCCCATATTATTTCCGATTCTCAGGAATTCATGGATTCTGGATGTAATGAATAGACTAGAACACACATCTGAGTACTGAAAGCTGTTGGTCAAGAACAAATAACTCAGCTTTTCTCAAATGCAGTTTTGTAGAGAAGTCTGTGTTTCGTGTGATGTATTTTCCTACACCCCGTTTCTTTTTCTATTGTTTTTTCGCAATTACCAAACTAGAGATTCGTGATAATGTACAATCAAATATAAAAGTGATTAGCGTAGCAAAAATGTCTTAATGATATTATTTTATGTATAAATAACGTGTTCGGGCAATGTAACATATGTATATTTTGAAAGTTTATTGAATTTAATACTGAAGGGAATCTTATAGAGATCAAACTCCTCTTTCAAGAATCTTAAAGATATAAAGGTTTAAAAAACTATCATGTTTTAAATTATTTTTATTTTGAAGTTTGGAAAAAGCAGTGTGAAGATTTCTGATACATTGGAAACCAATAATACGTTCAGCACCAAGAAGTCATTTTTCTTAAGATTAAATTTTAAATTTTCTCTCTTTTTAATACGATTATCTTCTGCCTTAATTTAAAAATATATGTTCTAATTTATCAGGATTCGCATAATGATTTGTGCATGATCGTATATTAATTAAAGTTATGTTGCTTAAGTTTGCGCCTTTTATAATTATCCGAATATGCAAATTCTCAAGGCATCAAAAAGATTGCATTGTCCGAGTAATCATAGTTGTGAGCGCTTGGCCAACGTTGTTTCCGTAGAGTCGTGGGTTCCAGCCCAAATGTCATTAAGATACGTTGTGTTAGGGATGATGCACGTAAAATATATTGATGCTCCAAATCCTCCTGATTGGTGTGGTACTGTGAGGAAATGTGAAGATTGCTGGGCACTTAGATATAAATTGAATGAGGCTCAATACTACCAGTTGTGGTGCGAATAGATCTCCATGATTAATAATGAAATTGCTTTTTTTTGCTAAGTTGGAAGCTTCGCATGTTAGAAAGAAGAATTTCTCCACAACGCACTTTTACGTACTCAAAATTCTATATGAAGAATTTTGAAGAGATTGCGAGGACTATTGGACTAATTATATCTCCAAATTACAGGTCAAACATAATTTTTACCAAAACCTACTATAAATATTATTGATTTTCCCTTCATTGCTTCAATATTCAGAGTTACCCTAACAGTCCTTGCGGCTCTGTTATAAATGTGGACCTCTGTGTGATCCGTTGTACCTTTACGAAGAAATATCTTTCCCGTGTAGTAGATAATTTGCAATCCCTTTGGTTCAAATACTTCTAGAAAATTTCCAAATTAATTTTTATTTAACATTGTGTTTCAGATATTTTATAGATCTCCTTTCCTGCATTTTTTGGCTCTGAGAAATAAGACTCTAGTGTAAATACGTTATTGAAATCTGTAGTTTTAGTTTTTTATATTTATTGTTGTGTCGCAGTTGCTTAATTGTTATGGTCGCGGACTCGTGGCCAGTGGTTTTCGTTTAGTTGTGGGTTCGATCCTTGATGCCACTAGAGACACATCGCGTAGTCAGGACTGATGCATGTTAAATCTATCGAATCTCACAGTCCTCCCTTAGGCGTGGTGTGAAGATAGGAGGTTCTAACTCAAGTGTCATCTTCGTCACTAGACCGAGGTTCAAAATTACGATGTCTGTCGTCAACAGCCCTAGCGTTGCTTCTAGTACTACGTTAATAAAACTAATAAATAATTTAATTACAGTTATTGTTTGCACCTGTTTTATTATTCCTAATTTTTACCGGCTTTGTTTCTCTGATATCTTTTACTATTTTTGATCAAATACAATGCTAGCCACACAAACAACAAACCCACAAATGAAGAGTACAAACCGCATGAAATTCAAACTGTGCGTATACATCGATGGAATATGAAACGATTAGCATTTCAGTGCAGACGTACAATATTGTAGTGCAATGTGAATTCGGATTATCCGTCTTAGAAATCGGGGATTCTGCGGGATGCAACTAAGTGACAGTGATGTGGTATTGAAATTGATAGGAACAGGAGAGATCCTGACCGATGGCATTGATTGAACACACCTCGCCGCTCTCCAACATATGATGACAGGCATACTGTGTTCATGATAGAGATATATTGCTTTACCACATCAGGAACCATAACAAAACAAATACAATCTGTAAACAACAATATATGTCCGCACGTATCGTTTTGTACCACAACGAAATTTACGCCAAACTTCCTTTGCTGTAAATACATTTGTCTCGAAATTGCAGGTGCTTACATCTACAAAGGTACTTTCAGTGGGAAACATGGACACCGAATGACACGACATTGTCATTACAGATAATTCATGCTTCTAATGCGATACCAGGATAATTCGGCTAGAGTCAGGGGATACGTTTGAGAAATATTGCTTAACTGTTTATTTGTACCTTGCTATAATGGCCCTAAATATTTTTCACAGTGGACTGACTTTTTGACTCCAAACTTTGTTGGTGAACTCTGTCTCCTTCAGTGATTTGCCAATATCTATCACGTTCCTTGAAAGTGTGATGTTAATTAATAATCAAACAATGAAACAATCGAAAAGGTAAAATTTTCTGTACAACTAAAATGGACTTGACTATCTTTTGCAATAGATTTTCTAAAAATGATGTAAACATTTTCTGGAAAAAAATAATTGTAATATACTAAAATTGTCTCTGAAAACTCAGTGTTTTATGTATCAAATAATTTTCAGTGAATTACTTACTGAAAGAGAATTTTGTGTTTATGATAAATTTTTAAGTCGATGCCTTCATGTGTCACAGCACCAGTTGGAACATCTATAATCTGGCATACTAGACATAGGCTGCTCAGACGTGTTATGGTCAATTCAAAATGATTCCTTAAAATGGAAATAATCCTTCTCAAACTGTGGCATGTTCATTAAATAATAAAATTATAAATAAATTCTATCGAGCAGGTTTGGAATATACTTAGACAACAGCTAGACATGTTTTCTAGAGGAAAAATCGTTGGAAGACTTGAATTCAGGCAATCCAAAACCGAAGTACCTTGAATTCTGAATGAGTCTCAGCGTGTGATCTAAAGAATGTGGCAGAGCAGGAAATATTTACCAACGATTAGAACCAAGTCGGTCAAGAATAACAGTCTTTCAGCAAGACTGATGTATGGCAATGATTGCGAAATGCCAAAGACTCTGTTGTGTCAAAGAACTTGGTTCAGCACCCACAAGGGCCACAAGAATTCGGGTTTCCAGATAAATTATTTATAGGAAACGCAGTATTATTGGTCTTAAAGCCAGATTGCCATCAGTTCTCATTCCCTTCATATATAAGCATAAACACCCTCGTTTAAACTGGAGTTTTACCATCTGTATAAGGGTTTGGGACCGTGGACCAAGGTCGTGTTCAGTGACGAAACTAACTTTAGTGTAAAGAGATTCAACTAGAATGCGGAATAACTTTTCACAGTGAAATATCACGAAAATACATGTTTTGCCTTCAGGGGGAGACATAGTGGGGGAAGGAATCATGCTCGATGGACGAAACGACCTTCATGTATTTTAGACCGGGTCTGTAACTGCTAAAAGAACCAGACGTGAAATTCTTAATTCTTATTTTCTGTTGATCCTGACTTTATATTTATGATTGCTAACGCATCTGGTCACCTTGCAAGGTTGATCAATAAATTCTTTGAAAAGAAATGTTTCCGACGCATGCCATGGCATTCTCAATCAACTGACCTGAATACTAATGAGAATGTGTTTGATGTACTTGGATAACAATATGCAGATCTTCCGCACCCCCAAGCACTGTTTCCATACGCAACGTGTGGACATTTTTAAGTTTGCAACTTGTTCCCAATGTCATGTCAAGTGTGGGAAATCGTTTTGCTCTATGCGTGGGAGTTAGAGATGAAAACACATCTTATTAATTAGTAGCATTTCCTTTATAGTTTCTTTATTTTTCACTAAGGTGTAAATTCTTCTTATACTCGATTTACTTTCAAATAGTCTCATTGGATAATGAAAGTAACTATTGTTGTTCGTTTGCCATATTATCTTATTTTATAACCATTTTGCACTCGCTTTTCATGTTTCCCGCTATTCCGACATGGATTTGCCTCATTCATCACATCATTACCAGTTATATTTAACTTTCGAACACCAGTCTACTTTTCTATTATTGGCCGCTGTGATATTTGCTGTTATTAGGGGGTAAAATAATGGTGCGTCGACTAAATACGACTGTTAATAATCCATTGGTAAATTCTGTGGTTGGATAACAATAACTGCGAATAACTCCAAACATTGAAGGATAAAGGTAACATATGTTTGAAAAATTTTAATACATCTTTTTATGTCAGGAGAGAAAAAAAAATATATCCTTTCCGGACCTCGATTTTGGTATGCAAGTGTCAGATAAGTAATTCTCAACCCGTGGTAAGTGTACAGGAAGGGTATGTGAGGTTTGTATGTGCTTGCGAAATGTATAAGGTTATGATGACCAAAAAGCTAAAAAAAGAACAAAATAATTTTAATATCAGGCAGATGCTTTAAATGAGATTGCCACGTGTAACTCGGTCGATTTGTGATAAGGAGAAATTCTCTTTATATACCACATTAACGAACTTCAATGGCGGAATTGCGAACCTCTGAAGTATTGAGCATCGTCACGGTGGCATATACAGTAAACGTTTTAAAAAAACATGTATGTATTTGCTGCCCTTTACTACACGGAGAGTCTTGAATGAACGTGATACTTAGATAATATAGAAGCAAATTAAACACATTTCGGGACTTGATATTGTTTTCACCTGCGTTTTAGAGTATTTTTTCCTAATTTAGTAATTCTTTGCAGTATCAAATATTGATTTTCTTCTTTTCAAATCTATGGGTGAATTTGTTTTCTTGCTTAAAAGAACCATAGAAAGCAAAAATACGTAATTTGATTCAACATCAGCATACCTCTTTTTCGAAAATATGTGATGGATAAAAAGATTATATGGATGGGTGGAGCTGTTTATTATATTTTTGATTGGGCGTTTGTTATAAGGAATCGAGACAAGGAGAATTGTAAGAAATTTGGGACCCTTTGTGTTAAGTATTCTCATGTGTAAACGTTCTGGTAGTAAGATTTCGTTAAGATATATATATATATATATACATAGTCTTAAAAAACTTTGCCAACATTTGTACTTCTAGCGTCTATTCCATTTAATTGTTCGAGATGAGATTTCAAATATATATATTTATTTGGAAGTAAGCACTTGATATTCTGTTAAAGGCAACACATTGGCGCTCAAGGTTACGGTTGTAGTAACCAAAACTTGAAATTTTCTATTGTCAACGACTAAGTTTTCTCTTCGTAAAATTTTCAGTGCATGCGAAAACCTTTAATAGTATTAGGGCGGAATTTGCATTCTCCAAAATATACTGGTTATACTCATACAAAAATAGTTCTGAAAAAATACCAACAAAACACCGGCAGCGATAACTGAATAGGCAGAGCGTTGGATTCGTGGCCAGAAGGGTTGGGTACGAAACTCCCTCTGCAAAAGAGCACTATGGGTGCCTAATGTAAGTAAAATAAGTAGTGGGGGCAATGTCCTGCAAGTTCCCGATTAAACTGCACCTCTGGGGTACCAAAGCGGAGGAGCCAACAAGCCCATGAAGGAACACAATTTTGATGGCATGTTTCCGGATTACCCTTAAAGAGGAGTCCCAGACGGTTGACAGAAGCTCTCTAGATAGCTCTAATCCACCGATAAGCCAGGCTACAAACCAGCCTACAAAACACGATCAGGACGCGCACAGAAAATTTGCATATGACAGAGGTGAGATACCAATCAAAAAATGCCGTTCGTCAGATGTTCAGCGCAGGTAAACGATGAAATACGAGGAGAGTATGCTAATTCGTCATTCGTGAGCTGGCTCAGGCCGAAGAAATAACCCTGTCTGGGACAGTTTGTGGTGAATTGGTAAATCTGTTTTGCCAAAAATTGTTGTTTATTGCCAAAATCATCTCTAAAGACGTGACCCCTGTACTCATCAAGGTCTACGTGATTTAGTTAAGAAATTCAAAAATGCGTACTACACCAGTCGTAAGTCGCGATCCGTTCTACCTATTGCTTCTGTAGATGTTGTTACGGAAGTGTATCAAACAGTAATTTTAGGATACATGTACACCACAAGAGCATAGATTGTATGTTGGATATATCGAAAACAACGATCCTAAGGCTACTGCGTTCTGTACTTCTCATGTTTCCATACCGGTAGCAGCATGTCCAGGTGTTGCAACCGGGGGACCAAGAACTAAGTATCGACTTTACAGATGAATTTATAATACGATAAGATACTGATAAAGACTGGACATTTCCCTTACTATGTACGGGAGAGGCACATTTCATCTAAAATGGCAACGTGAAAGTCAAAAATTGTAAGACACGAATCCTCATGCTGTGGCACCTTCATTTGACGCCAGAGTTACTGTGTGGTACGCATTACAAGCACGGTTGTTCTCGGTCTGTACTTCTTTGAGGAAGCGACTCCAATTGGCTGTGAAATATGCACTTTAAAAAAATTATGTAATACCAGAATTGCTTTAGCGGAATGCACTAAAGGACGTCGTTTGGATGCAAGATGGGTCACCTCCACATGTTGTGAAGTCTGTTCGCAGGGTCCTATAACAGCATTTTGGTGATCGCATCAACTCACGCTATTTTTCTTTTTCGTGGCCTCCGTGATCCAACGATCTAATTCCTATGGATTCCTAGTTTGGGGTACATATCAAATCACCCTAGAGTCTCCATGTGTAATCCGCAAACTTTGTCTGATTTAAAAGAATCTACAAAGAGTGAGATTGCAAACATCCCTCATACCATGTTGCTTTCAGCATTAATATCCACTGTCTCCCACTTGCAATGAGTAATTTCATGTGACGACACTCATATGGGAAATGTTTGATCTAAATCAATGTATTATTTGTTCCGATATATGTCATCAGTGATTAATATTTTGTCTCTGTCATATACAGTATTCCTCCATTTGTTTTGAAGAACAGTTTTTTGCATGTGCGTAACGCTTCCGTTTTAGGGAATATAAGTTCCGTTCCAACGTTACTTAAGCTGTTCGTATGCACTGAACATTTTCTGATAAGAAAAAAATATACATTGCTATTCAAAAAGTTAAAGTTTTGGTAACTATAACCGTAACAGTGAGCGCTGTGTTGACATTAACAGAATCTCGATCGCATACCTCCAAATAACTATATTTGAAATCTCATCACGATCGGTTAAATGGGACGGATACTAGAAGTGCAGATATTGGCAAAGTTTTTTATGACCATCCTGTATATATATATATATATATATATATATATATATATATACACATACTCAAAAACATTGAAAATACTGCACCAAGAAGGAAGCGAGCTACAATCGCGAGATTTTGCAAATTAGTTGAATGATGTTCGATACAAAAATGAACTAATTTTGGCTCCAATGCGTATGACCCCATATAACGCCCTAGTAATGAAATATTCACCTTTATACACAAGCGTGTGCTTTTCTAAATGTACTTTGTCCTTAACTAAAATTTAAAATATCAGATAGAATCAAAATTCATATCTATTGTCAAATTCTGCAGAAAAGAATCAGTTTATTCAATTCCTTAACAAGGAAAAAATGTTACGAGAGATAGAAATATTCAAACATACAGTATATTATAAGAAAAGTTGCATCGATATATCCAGACAAAAAAAATCATTAGAACAATTCAATACACAAACTTTAACACGGTCTTATGTGCTTAACGAAATGCATGCATGGTTATATGCATGCTTAACGAAAAAAAATCCTACATTTAAGAAGGCTAAGAAAAGTCTTAAAAATTCTTGTTTATTGTTACAGAACTATATATTAGTGTTTGAAAGACATGTATGAAATATATTTTTAAAAATATTGTTCTTTTAGACTTAATCAAATTTTTGGTTAAATTAGTTCAGGTCAATGCTTAAAAAGAATAAAAATACATTGATTAATATAAAAGGCAGAAAACTTTCTTCCTGTAATGCTTCCCTTTATTTGAACCAAGAGTGTGAATTTTGACTAAATATTATTAAGTGAAATTTATTCAGAGCGTACATTGAAGAAAGAGATTCCAATAAAACATTGCACTGTTTGCTAAAATTTGTCTTCTCCTTTGAAAAAAGTAATACAATTTTAATTAATTCCAGTGATGCTTAAATATCTTTCCTATTATCTGAAAAAGACTTTTCACTACATAGTATTTGGATTAAAAGGTTTATCGTATAATCACAAGCATTGCACATTCGTGCCCGTAATGTTTAAATTAGGATGATTAAAAAAAACGTTCGTATTTGTCTACGTTTGAGCAAAATTTCACAAAAAAGTATAAGTAATCTTGGTATATCATTCTTTTATTTCATTCTTGTAAATAGTATTTTGGCATCGAAGACATTTTTACAGCAATGGTTTCAATTTCATGCACGGATAGCCTGTTCACAAAGAAAAAAAAATGTAATTTATTTAGGAGAAAGAATCAATTTGGAAAATATAAATGATATTCATACTTTCAGAGTGTCAGTAAAATTTTTATTATACTTGATACATATTTGGGTATAGAAAATTGACTTTTAGAAATCACTAATATTGCGAATGATATTCTTCATTTGATATTCATGTTATAGTTTCTAATTATAATCGAATCTCATTGAAAAAAATGGCGCATTAGGTCATTTCTCAATTTCATTTCATCTTTATTATCGTTCTCTCTCATCAGGGAACATTAGATCTAAATACAATCTTCAATTTTTGCTGAATAATAATTTTCCTTGAGTTTTTCTATCATTGAAGAAAAAGCTCTAAAAAAGGAAATAAATTTTATTTTGCTTGTAAATGCAAAGTTCAAGATTATCCGAATATGGATATTAAGCAATTCTTAATACCAATTTTTCTTCGTGGAAAATATGGTACAAAAACTGTATATCATCCCCCCCCCATTCATCATAAAAGAAGTTCCCATTTCAAACGCACGTTAAATCTGTCGAGGATAAAAATCTTTTCTTTGGCGTGGTATTTGAAGTTAGGAGAGGGGATGACAGTTCAGGTATTCTCCTCGTCACTTGACCAAGTTTCAAAATTGCTATGTCCGTCGCAAAAAGCCATCTTGTTGCTTCAAGTGCAATGTTAGTAACCTAAGCCAAACCTATTTTATACGAACGCAAGGAAGAGCCTTTATCGAAAACTAATGTAGGCAATCCAAAACGTGTGAACAATTCTGTAATTTTCGAATGTTATTGATTATGCACATGATATTATAGGGTATACTTCCAGCTATTTCGAATAACTGTACTCGATAATGAAAAAATAATATCCTTCAAACTGACAGATATAGGTGATATGCAAATAGTGACATGCATTACTTAGATATACCATGGGTGAACCTTAACTTGCTTGGTTGCTTCAAAATATGTAGGTCATTTTCTTAATAAATATACTATATTCTTGTCTATAATTTTCCATTATACGCAACTAAGAGCGAATTCTTTTATTTCAACCACTTCAAAGAGACTCAAATGCAATTCTGCTCAGACATTTCGGTGCAACATTCCTAACACCCTATAGAATGTATCCATTATGTACCGTGTATTCTCCAGAATTTTTACTCATTTCCTGTTCCTATTATATTTCGTAGTAATATTGCTGCATCTGAATCTTACACAGGTTTAATAGCAACATCGTTATTGATTACTAGTAGAATTCCTAATCGGTCAGTTTGTGAAGAACGTGCACTTCGTTTACAAAGTTTTTAATTATTTCTGCATAAAATCTGAAACAAAACAAAATAATTTTCAAAGGTTCCATAACATCTATAAGACTTCACGATCTTTAGTGCTTAATTCCGTTCACTTTAACAATGCATATGCGAGACAAGTTTAATCGTGTTTTCCGTACCATTAAGAAATAATTTATAACCGCAACTCCTTTCAATAGAACAAAATTCCATACATTTTTATCATCTTGCAGGTTTCCGTGTAATGCCGTACATTAATCTGTGGACATTATACAATCCTTTAATAGTATTAATTGTATGAATTTTTGCTGATCTAAAGCAATATTACTACTAGGAAAATGTAAAGCTGATGTAATAAGGAATGAGCAAAGATGTACTGATAAATGTACATCGTTGACGGAAATTACGATTCAATTTTGGAGCGTGGTAATGCACAAGGTTAAATTAAATTGGCAAAAAATTTTCATAAATGAACAAATTTCTTCAAAAAATTTCTGCGAAAATTTTTTTAAAAAAAATGAATATTTATTGTAATATTCTCATGGGTTTTCCAAAGAGAGAACCAGGTACCTTAAACAATTATGAATCAGATTTGAATTTGTAGGAAGATAACATACATCACCAATACACACACACACACACACACATATATATATATATATATATATGTGTGTGTGTGTGTTCGATATATATATATATATATATATATATCGAACTGTAACTTATGTATTAATAGTCATATAGAGCGTACGTCGAATATATTGGAATCTCATGGGATTCTCAAAAATTAATTATTCGTAATGGGCTACACACATCGAAAGAATTGTGAAATCAAATATGAGGCAATTATAAAGTCAGGCTCAACAGGCTCTTCAAAAACGAATGAATTTTCAATACCCAATACTAAAGAAATTCTCTCAAAATTCTTACGAGGAAAATATTTTTCCTAATTTGATGTAAAAAAATCTTAGATGCATATTAAAACTTCTGTTAAAACCGATTTTTATATAGACATTTAACCGCAGTACGTTTAGTACATAAAAATACTGACCCCGATTTGATATTTTTGTTACAAGTACGAAAAACAACATTATTATATCTATAGCTATATGTACTATGATTAGACTTATTTTGAGAATACAAAATTTATTTTTCTCGAAATTTTGCGTGCTTTTTTTGAGCGTTTTCACAGAGAAAATGCATAGTTAAATTTTATATTCGGATACTTTGAATTAATATTCGTAGTACAATATTTTGGATTTTTATCATTATAATTACGTTTATTTACGAAATACTATATAGATCCTGTTTAAAATCACGTCTATGAGACAAGCCAAATTGTGCCACATAAATTATTTACTTTAATCATTGAATTTAATGCTTAAGAAAAAATCCAACTGAAAATGGATATTGAAGGCATTGGTAACAGAATGCTTTCCGGCTAATAGAATATTTCAGATAGTGAATGTATCACACTAATGTATTTCACGAGAACATATATTCTGAAATTATACTGTTTCATTAAGGTGACTTAGTACCTTTGTACCTTCGAAAATTCGATTTTTCAAATTTATTTTCAAAAAATAGTGTGAAATATTAGGAGCATTTTAAAGTAAACCGCGTCAAAATCCGACAAATATTACGCCTTGTGCAACAAAAAATGTAATTGTTAACAGCGACTTTTTTCATGAAATGCAATGTAAGCAAATCGATTTTTCTCAGTTTCGTTTTTTCACTCTTTCCCACAGGATTAAAAAAATCTTTTGTATGTAGAGTTTTAAAATTTTACATGAGTGTTGCACTTATAGGTCTTTATTCTGTGAACCTCAGTTTTGTTAATGTAATGATTAAATTTTATTTTACAGCATGATACATGAAAAAAAGTAACATTTCCAAATTTAATAAGTTTTTTTAAATTTTTCAATGTTTTTAAATGTGAGATAAATTTAAAATTTGAGGTTTGCAGAATGAAATCATTATTTAGCTTTAATTTAGTACAAGAATTATGATTCTACTGTACAACTTTCAAATGTTATCTTGTGGGTAATAGAAGGTAAGCTAATTTATTTTTTAAATTTTTGTACTCATATTTCATGTTGTTTAAGAAATATATTAATTTAATCTTAAAACTGTATCCAATACTTCAAACTATATACTTTATTACACAAACTGACAAAGTTTCATATTAAAATGAGCAAAAATGGTTGATATATGATGAATCGAAAAAAGTGTGTCAAAATGTCCTACGTTGGATTTCAAAAGGTACTAAGTTCCCTTAATGATACATCAACACGAGGACTATTTATGACGGATCTCATAACTTTGAAGCTTGGTCAAACAATAAGGACCTCTCTAAACATCTCTAAGTCTCTAAACCATGACAACAGGAGAATATGAATTCTCGAAAAAGTCATCCTTACGACGCATTCGCCATCAGCGGAACTTTAGTTGCGTCAGGACTCGATGCAATAATTCGATAACTAGGGAACCGCTACCTCTATATATCCTCTGGAAAAGAGCGCACATAAAATGTTACCACAAGTTTCCTTTTAAATAGAAGTGACTCTCTCCAATCATGCTATCCAGTGAGAATAAAGATGCAACATATTTCACCACTTTTGAGACCTCAGAGGGGTCTGAAAATTAATACGGAACACACTATATGTAACTAAGGAATCATTATAGCAGTATGAAAAATTAAGTATATAAATTAAAGGAGTTAAAAAAGTTGATAGTTTTTGGAATTAGAAAGAAGATAAATATTGTTTACATTTCTAGTTAACTGAAGCATTATGTCTTATTTGACATCATATGAAGAAAGTAACAATTTAGATTAATTAGTTTATACTCATTTCATATCCATTGATAATCAGCAAAATGATTTGTATAATTTTAGCTTTTTATTAGGAAATGAAACGAAGAACTATAAAAATTAATATTAACTGAATATTCAATCATTTAGAAATTAAAAAGTTGCTTATTCATTTTTGAAAATAAAACATTTTATGTTATCTGTATTCCAGATATGCACTTCAGCGGTACATCAATGTTCACCGCTTTGATCAATATGATATCCAAATATTACTACTACATCATTCCACATGGTTGTTTTTAATTTATAAAACTGATTTATGAATAAAGCTTGAAAATAATTTTAAAAATCAACAGCAATAAATTACAATTTGATCACTTTCAAACTAAAAAGCAGCTTATTGTCTTCATATTATAACAATTTATCACGCAATAAATAAAGAGTTAATTTATTGAGTATCAACTGTAAAGAGTTTCGAGGTATAATGAGGTTTTATCTTTTCAAATGTGTGAAAAAAGCTGAGTAATAGTTATTATATGCCTAATTTAAGAAGTATTCATAAAAATTGCAAGAAAAGAAGTGCAATTGATTATTATAAAATAATGGATACTAATTTTTAGAATAGGAATATATATATATATTAATGCAATATATTCAAACATCTGCCATTCTTATAAAAAATAATGTAAGTGTTATACGCAAATTTTTTTTATAAAATAAATTGGCTAATTCAAAAAATGTTTTGCCGAATTTTATGCTGACTTTTAAGTACATTTTTATCCTACCGAAATGGATTGGAATTCCTGCTTGTTTGAGAGATAATTTAACTTACCACATGTTGGGCAACGACAAAAAAAAATTTCTCCTCTCTTTCTTAAGGTAAAAGTACACTTTCAAAACACAATTTTTGGTCAGGTCTTTTTAATATTGTATCGTATTAAAATTCAATCATTTATCTTTAAAACTATGTATTAAAGTTGTTTTCCATCTTATTTAGGAATTCAGTTAAATTTGTTTAAATATCACTTGATCATGAATTTCTCAGGAAGAAAAGCTCTAAAATGAGGTTATTTTACATTTTCAATGAACGTGAAATTTTACATTATTATAAATTATTAAATTGAATATAGTTAAGCTAAATGTAATAAAAATAGAAAGGTGTGATCTGGTATACGACAAAAGTGATCCACCTAAAACAATAGCCCCTTAGATAGCTAATAATAGTAAATCAATATTAAAATCATTTGACGCCAAAATATTCCAAGAAGGAAGTCAAACTAAAAAGACGTAATTTGAAAGTTTTGAAGCAAATAAATAAATAAAGGTTGCCTCATTGCTTAAAATTCTGAATAATATTATTTATTTTCAGTCATATACTGATTTCAGTTTACATATAATTTAAGGTAATACATAAATCTAAAAGTAAATAAAATACTTAGTTTTTATATATGATTCACTTCGATCTAATGAAAAAATTGGGGCAAATTTATTATGACATGTTTTCAAAAATTGAGTTCATTAGTAGTGAAAGCAGGTATCAGATATATACTGCATATATTTTATTTCAATCCATTAAAAATTCAGGAAAAATTTATTATGATGTATTTTTGAAAATTAAGTTCATTACTGGTGAAAACAGACATCATTAAAGAAAAAAAAATGTAAAATAATTTTTTTTAAAAGTGGACAGGTAGGACATTTTTTGGTTAACGAAAACAATAGCCCTTTGAGTAACTAATAAACACTTATTTCTTCTATTTAATTTTTTTTACAAGTAATTACATCGAGTTTATTCAAACCTTACAACAACATACTACAAAAAATGTTTTGTTATTAATGAAAATTTAAATAATCAACTTTTTCAAATACAACAATGCTATAGAAAAAAAAAACATTTAATAGTTTTACATTTTTGGTAGTTGCATTCTGGATATTCAAAACTGTTCACAACTATAGAATTCCTTTATTACCTATAATTTTTGCTTATTGAAATTATACATTCATTAATTTCAATTATTTTACATAATTCATTACAGTGAGCGTAGCTACTTATTTTCCGTATTGTTAACTTAAGGTATCCGTACACCTATAAAACGCCATTTTTGTCAACATTTTCGATTTTCTAATTTTAATGTCAGCTTAAAATTTAAACTTTTCTTCTTTCTACCAGTGTTTCAATTTTTCTTATACCTTATTTAGAACTTAAGTTACAGAGATTTGAATTTTACTCTTTAGCTAATTTTGAAATGCATTTGAAAGTTATTTTTTGGATTTTTTCAAAATGAGTTTTCTCGACAAATTCACATATGGCAACATAGGTATCAGAAAAATTTAAGAACCAAATTAATTTAAATTTTACAAGTATCTTCCTTATATAGTTCTTAAGAACCCCTACTACTATCATGGTTGTAAAATTGATATGTCTTTAATAACAAAGGTGTAAATCAGGTATTGTTATAACTTTTTCTTGATATTTCATTATTTGACTCGAAACAGAACAAAAATTGTAGTAATATGATTTTCCTCATGAAAGTAGTATGAGTCACAAAACCTGTTATGATGAATAAGATAAGATAAAATTTATAGAATGATATTTTTGTTTACTTTTGAGTTATGAGCGTTATTCTGATAGTCAATTTATCTGCTATTTTCACCATGTTTTCCACTCCCAAATTATTTTTGAATTAAAATCAGATTATTAAATGTGTTTTTCATGGTTTTATTTTATATTTTAGCATTGAAAATTATTTTGATATCGAATATCAATGTATTTCAAAAAAATTTCTCCGAAGGTGTACGGATACTTAAATAAATTTTGTAATTCTGAAAACACATTGGTAGCCTGTAACGAATCCAAGGAAACATACATAATTTTTACGATCTGTGCATTTTCTTACAGCACATTTAAAATCAAACGTTATACAAATTTATGGTACGAGTTTCTTTTCTTTTTGTTTGGTTCTAGAAGGATAACTTCTTCTAATACTTCTCCTTTTATGTCTGTCCCATATATTTAATTCAAAAACCTAAATTTTCTTTTCAGCATCTTTTTCCGGACTATTTGGGATAAAAATGGGTCATATAGAGAGGAAATATCACCCATCCAAGTAAAGAAGATAAGAATTCCATTGCCATGGCAACCATACTTCATATTTTTGCCCATTTTCCACTCGGACTGCTGGAGTACTGCCCTCAGCTATATGCGTATTCCTTAATCATAAATCTAGCATCTCGCCAAACTAATCAGATTCCCGATGCAAGAACTGAACGCATTCCTTTCCCTTGCTATAGAATGCCTTTCCTACCATCACTTTTTTTTTCTTTATTACTTTACTTTTTTATTACATCCTGTGATCTTATTTTCTCGTTCGATAAACTGAGAAGTACGATCGTTTTAACTGCAGAGCTATCTGAGATTTAGTTTTGCAAATACTCAAACTCAGTGGAAGTTGGCATCTAAATATGCTCTATGAATCTTTGTCTAAGAATGTACTTTTATAGTCGTTATTTTGAAAACCAATGATAGTATGCTATTTTTAAGAGATTCAAGAAACTTCAAAGTTTAAGGGATGTGTCTTAGTACTCTGAAACACAACCAAATGTTTCTTTGAGTATTTTGATGGTTTCTATTTTTTCAGTTAAATAACTGGAGAGGGAGATCGATTTTGAGTCAATATAACCCTGTGAAATGATAAATAGAATATAAATAAAAAAGGGATATTCTGAAAAGGAAATTAGAAACAGTTTGTCATCCAGTATAAAATACTATCGACTTGTCATAGATCATGGGAGAAAGTTTTTCGGCCATTGTTTAAGTTTGCTATTATAACTCGGAGTATGGATTAGCCTTCACACTTTAAAGAAAACTTTTTTTGGCAGTGAAAGTTTAAAGATAAAGTTGTTTGGCAAGAATATTACGTTCTGCAGAGACAAAAATATTGTATTCTGTAATAATTAACATATCGAATTTCAAATTTAAATTTCAGTCATATCTAAAGTTTACTTTAATTCTTTAATGAATAGTTGTATAATCTTATACAGCATTCACCCAGGTAGGTTATTTTTATCTTTAAAAGTTTTTGTCACTTATTTATCAATAATTAGCTTCGCAGATTGTTGATAAATAAGTGACAAAAAGTAGAGAAAGGATTTACTTAATTCTATAATAGACTGCAATATTATAATATTGACACTGAATTAAATTAAAACTCTGATTAAGACCCATAGAATTTTATTGATGAATAAAGCCTCATATATGAACAATTTAAAATCATCTGAAGCAACAAACAAAAAAACTGAGTATAGTTTGGAAATATACGAATAAAAGAACTTTATATTTTACTAGTTCATATACTAGATCTTTGCGCGGATGAAATGAAAAATATTACGTTCAGCTCGAAGCACAGATTCTTAACGAGTTCTAATTTTTATACAGTATTTTGAGTGAACCATAAGTGATTATTAGAATTGTTAGAATTCTTCCGTTCTTTTTTTAAAGGAGGGCGAAATGCTCTTCCATGTACCGTATGAAAACGGTTTCATTTGTAACGACAGATCACTGGAGGAAAATATATAAAAAAATTTTTAAAGTTGTAAAATAAAGCTTCTTAACACTATTTTCGAAAATTCGCATAACTCATCTAATTAATTTACATCTCTCAGATGTTGCAAGAATTGTAATTTTTCAACAATTCATTCGAGATCTGCACTGCAAATTTTATAAAAATATCATTTAAAAGTTATTAAGAAAGATCATTAAGACATAGAAGGAAATTATTAAAAAATAAAATTAATTTAAAGAAAATAAATTCAAAATATTTTCTTAAGTAAATGAATACTGATGTCATGTGTTGGTGATGAAAAAAAAAATTTGAAAGAAAAAGATTCATTAAAAATAAATTTAAGATTTATTCGGTGGGAACACGCTTATAACACCTTCCAAATACCAACGAAGCTTCTAAAAACTTAGGAGTGATACGATTAACAATGTGTATTTGCATATAATGGTTAAACAAGTAAGCAAATACTCAAATGTATATATGTGATACATATTTTTTTTTTTTTTTTTTTTTTGTTCTCCATGCTTATGCAACTGATTCGCCTGAACATGTTTATTATAACAAACAATTGTTTTTCTTTACTTTCAAAACTTATTATGTTACATATAATAATGAAAGTTTTATCAAATTGCTATTAAAAACATCATTGATTAAAATTTGAGCTTTTTATTTATGTAATACAAATAGGTTCAAATTCCAATTTATATATTAGGGAAATTTCTGAATTTCTGATACATCTTTTAAAAAGTCATTTTTTAATTTTTGATAAATTTTTCTACTAAATTGTAACATAGTTTGTGCTAATTATTTTGCTTTTAATTTAAAAAATGGGAAAATCTGATAATTGTTGATAATTCTTTCATCGACTTTATTAATATAAATAATATCTATTTTCGTTATTCTAATTTATAATTAAGAAATAATCTTTTTTTTCCAGGGTCTTTCTGTAAATGTGTAGGAATAGTGCATAGTTACTCGATTAATCTACGTGATTACACTGAATTTTACTTTTGAAGGAAATACAACTTTTTGTGAACACCATTTTACTTAAAGGATACCAGGATATTAGAGGAAAAATGCCAAATTTAAGAGACTTTCTTTTCGTGACATATATGCTTGAAAAATTATTCGTACAGATAAGGAATTAATTTTGTGTGCCTGATAATGGTATTTCAATCCTTTCATTGAACTATAAAAGTATTTTTTGGTCATAAAGTATTTCTTTCCCTTTGAGTTGATATGGATATGACTTTTCAGGTATATTTGCATTTAAGTACCATTTTTTAAAATAATGTTTCATAAATGTACAAAATATTTTACTCATCATGTAGAAAACAATACATAACGTATAGTGAATCAATTTGTAATGATATCCCTGCACATTTTTTTTTTGAAAAAATTTATAAATCAGTAATTTTTGAAATTTTATTATTTTTTTCCTTTTTTCATACAAAAAAATTATTTCTTATAACTTAGATATTATTAAGAGAAAAAATATTTTACTTTCGCATTCTGCATAAGTACCTTATATAAAAGCATAAAAAAAAATTTGGAAGTATATTGTATAGCAGTTTTCTTTAAAATGGTACCTGAATGTAAATATATCTCACAAAACATGATTATATTCAACTGAGAGGGGAAAAACCCTTTATGACAAATACAATACTTTTATAGCTCAATTGAATGATTGAAATATCATTAATGGACGCACAAAAAAAAACGTAAGCTCTATTAATAATTTCAAAAGATACATATAAAAAAACTAAGGAATATTAGATATGATATTCCAAAATTCATCACATGTTCTGGTATAGTTAAGAATTTTCTTTTAATATTCATATATTTATCACCAACGTAATTTAGAATATGTTCTAAATAACAGTTGATTTAAAGTTTATCAAAACTATCAGTTCGATATTTCAGGTGTTAAATTGATAAGCATAGTCACACTTTTATTAAGATAGTTCGATTTCATTCGGTTTCATTAACGCCGCACTAGAAGCAACACGAGGGCTATTGGTGTTGGAAAAATGACGAGGAAGACACCTGAACTTTTAATAAGAAGCCTTATCATTCATAATTCAATTAATAAAAAAATTAATAAGTACGGGAAGCATTATTAAAAGTGCAAAAAAAAATTCTGTGGGATAAGGAACTCTTTAAATATAAATGTTATAAAGTTTGGAAGTTTTAGATCTTATTTGCTGCTCATAATTCAAGATATTTATCTTACTTGTTTCATTACATCACACGTTCGATGCAATATTTTACAGAATATTTTGATTTTCTTTTGGAAAAATTCTTATTTTTTAAAGAAGATTGTTGAGGGAATTCTTTAAGTTTTTAACTGTGGATTTTTAAGCCAAATTTCAAATTTGTCTTCTCTTCTGATAAACTTATAATACTCACTTCTGCATTTTAAGGAGAAAATAAATATACGCTAAGAAAAAGAATTTAAGATATTCAAAGAAATAGCACATTTATTTAATACGTTCTGTTAATTACTTCTTTTAAAAGGGTTTTTGGAATTGATACCTAACAAAGTTATTAGTCAGCTTAAATAAAAAAAAATAACTGTATTTTAAAGAAAAGCATATTTTTCAGTTATTTACTCATTTTAATATCTTTCAAAAACATACTTAATCACTAAACTATATTGTGAGTAGATTAGAAAATATATAAACAGACTTATGGTCTATGAAATGAATTGTCATTTACAGTCTTTTCATTTTTTAAGCAAAGAAAATAATTTCTTATTCTATGTATTATTCAACTGTCTGAAGAATTAATATATTCAACTTTTGGTTTGGCAATTTTACTTTCCTTTAATGATATGTTTGTGAATATAAATACATATAAACCTTTCTTGCATTCTTTCTCTCATAGCTTTTTAGACAACAGTTCAAAAAAAAGGAAAAAAAAAGTGATGTATTGTTTAGAGGAAAAAAGTATGGTTTTCTTTCCCCTTTACTTTAAGAGAATCAATTTTGGTATAAATTCACTTAATATACGAAATATCTGTTGTTTATTATTTCTGTTAGTATGAATAATAACTTTAAACGAAAAACTTCATGAATTCTTAAGAATTTTTGCAAAACAAGTAAATATAATAGGACAAAGCTTTCATCACCTATGTGTAAAAAAAATCATCTTCACTTCAATATTTATCGTCAGAAGAGGAGAATAACTCCACTCAATTGCTATTTCTAAGACAAAACAAATGTTTTTTTTCATTCAACCCAAATATATGTTCATCTTGTACAAGAAAATAACATATGAGTATTTTTATTTACAAATGAAAAAGTAAACACGAATATAGAATGATGAAATATGCATGTATTATTGAATTCAGTTTCCTTTTTTGTTTTACTATTTTTTCTTAAAGATTTTGAAATACATCAAGAAATAATGAGTATAGCTTTTTCGGAATAATTCCTATTGTACAAAGAAGCATCTTGACTTCACAACAACAGAAAAAAGTTTTTAAGAAAAGTGAATAAAACATCACTATTTTCCCTTTACATTTTCCTTTAAAAATGTTATGGAGAATGGTTATATGGATTTATATTGTTCTAGCCATCTCTTTGAACAAATGTTTTATTCCAAAAGATATATTTTAAGGCTGTCTCATTTTCGTAATGCTCTTTCCTTCCTATCCGATGTGTATTATAGAATACAATTTTGACTACAATGTAATTTTGAATTTCATTTTGATATTTTTCGGTACTTTACCCAGAAGATAAATGTACTTGTTATTGCTATTTTTAATTATTTAAAAAAAGATCAAAAGTAACTTGGGTTATATGATAACTGAATGTGTTCTTAGTACGATATTAGGAATTATGTGATTAGAATGGGATTCCTAAAAGTTAACTTTCTGTAAATCTCTACTATTAATTTCAGCTTTTTGGCAGATTTAAATAAAGAGAAGGTTTTGTATATGTAATAATAACGGAAAAATAATTAAAGAAATAAAATTGATAAAAAAAAGTAATGGCAAAGTATCAAAAGAAGTATCAAAATAGTTTTGAAATAGTATTGAAGTAGTATTCAAATAGTATTGAAGTATCAAAATAGTTTTAAAACACTTGCTAATTCATTATCAAACGCTAAATTTTAAAGCTAGATTTAGTATAGAACTTATAAATGCGCATTTCTTACATAAAGCAATTCGAATGATTTGACATTTGTTTTTTGAGTCAGAATTTGTTACGAGTTTAATAATGATTAATTTGCGTATAATACACATTGAGGACTAAAGGTAAAATAATGAAATTCATTTAATAGTAAATCTTCCTTGTAAAGCTTCATAAATTGCGAAGAAGCCGGATATGGCAATATTGGGTATAATCAAAAATATTAGTACTTAAGTTATACTTATGCAAAAAGCATAATTGCTTTAAATATATCAGAAATAGCTCAGAATACTTTAGAAAAGGCATACTTTTTACTTTCTACACATGCGTCTTTTTGTATCTATGATAATTTTTTTAATTTTATTATTTATGAAAAACTCTATTAAATCTTCTAACGATTAAAGTATCTTGATACATATGATTAAAATTCAAGTAATTTACTTAATATTTGTAAGTATATTGTATAAAAAGATTTTGTTATAAATATAGAATGATTTCATTAATTAAATTGTTTTTGGACAATTGTTATTTAAAAAAAATTTAGGATTTTTTTGGATTGTGTGTGTTTAAATATTCCTGTACTATTTAAAATACAAGTACTAAGAAAATATTTGCATTTTTATTAAATCGCATTCCATATTTGAAACATAGTTTATTTACAAATTGACACTGAATAATATCCTGATATGTATCTGTTGTCATTTGTATTAAAAAATAACACACTGTTTATCTACCATCTACTTTTATTGCTTATAAAAACCACTCCTTCCCAATGATTGTTTCCTTCTTGCTAAAAATAACGAAAAGCAAAGTTTTCAGATTGCTAAGTATTTGAGAAATCTTAACTGTTTATTAGGATCAACTTCTCTTCGAAGTAAATGGTCAAGTTGGTATGTCTATTGTAAAGTCTTCGATTGATCACTTTTCACTCACGTGACGAAGGGTGAGTACCATTGTTTGATCAAGTGCAGCATCTGGTACATTTCTCTCTTGTTATTTTCTTCACATTTGGGATATACCGTCAAAAAGTCTTTGTTTCAATATCTTAATTATCTTATTTTCCTTCCTGCTTTCTTTCATGATTCCTTTCACTATGGTCTGTTACAAAAAACGGGTTTCCTTCATAAATTAATTCATTAATGATTGTGACATTCAAGATTACACAAATATTAATTCATAACACTTTAAGTTAGGGTTCTTAGAATTCATTGCGATTATCTTAGGTTACGGAAAAGTATTTAAATTGGGAGAATGTGAATATTATTTATTTATATTCATATTAAATGAATCAGTTACATCTGCAAAAAAGATTCGATTACCCATAACATGGATCAATAAGTCCCCAGACTGTGCGGTCGTTTTTTTTTGCGATTTCCTCCTTCAAACGCACCAGCAAGTCAATATAATAATCACTGTTGATCGATTTACCTTTTTCGAGGTAGTCAATGAAAATCACGCCATGCGTATCCCAAAAAACTGACGCCATGACTTTGCCAGCTGACTGCTGCGTTTTCGGACGCTTTGGACGGCTTTCGCCAGCTGTGCGCCACTCAGATGACTGCCGCTTCGACTCTGGAGTGTAGTGATGTATCCATGTTTCGTCCATGGTCACGTAATGACGCAAGAAATCTTTTTTGTTGCGAGTAAATAGCGATAAACAGCTTTCTGAATCATCGACTCGTCCATCCATCGAAAGCAATCGCGGCACCCACTTGGAAAAAACCTTTTTCATGCTCAATTTTTCATGAAGGATAGTAAATACATTTCCATATGATATCTGTGTCATCTCAGCAATCTCACGGAGCTTCACTTTACGATCTTTCATTATAATTTTTGTCACTTCACTCACATTTTCCGGTGTAACGGCTTTCACAGGTCTACCCGAGCGTTCCACGTCATTTGTGTCGGTACGACCACGTTTAAACTCGGCAAACCACCGACAAATCGTTGCTTTTGATGGACAAGAGTCCGGGTAACATTTTTCAATCCATTGCTTCGCTTGCACGGTGTTTTTACCCATTAAAAAACAATGTTTTATCAGAACACGAAACTCGGTTTTTTCCATTTTTTAAACAAACTACAAAACGACTTTACTCCAACCTCGATAACTCAGCTGTTTCTGGTCCGATCGACTTAAAATTTTGACACGTTTCAAGCAAAGGTTAGTACTCTAGAAAGACCTGGTTACTGGTTTACTACGAGCGCCATCTCTGGGTTAGTCTCGGAACTTATTGATCCATGTGTTAGTAATGTAAATACTTATAATTATTTTTGCTTTTATACCATGAAATGAAGATTTATGCTTAAAGAAACTGAGGAGCTATAATGCTTCGAAATTTGGATTATTTTAAATTTTGTTTTAATATGTAAAAGGCATTTGATTCTGGTACATTTTTCTGAATATTTTGGAAAATTGAATCGTATGATATTAAAAAAAAGTAATTTGACAGCAATTACTTTTGATAGAATTTATTCTTTAGTTGACTGAATTGTACACTACTCCCTCTGATTTTCTCAATATGCCCCTGTAGCTCTAAACTTCATTTCAATACAAACAATAAGATATACATGGCAAGCTTGCTGCGAAAATTATCAAAAAATACACTCATACTTAATGACTTTTAAGAATTTTAACTGTTCACAAATATTCTGGTACCTAAAAAATCTGCTTTTCCGGTTACTCACTTTCCTTTTATAAAACGAGAAAAAAGATACTATCAATTAAAATCACACATTTCCCAAAACGTATAATCAACACAATTTGACTTTCATTTAATAAATTACTTTAAAGAATGATGAACATTTAATCTTAAAATTGTTCTATCAACTGGTGAGATTTACAAAACCTTCCAAATTTGCGACACATTTTGTTCATTTTCAGTAAATGCTCTCCATTGAAGTATTTGTCACTTTATTATCTTTATCATATATTTTATCGACAAAATGAAAAAAAAAAAAACTGAAATAAATATTCCCTGTTCATAATGATTCCTGATATTTACCAGTGATCTATTTATAGATCACTATCGAAACCCATGTGGCAAACGTAACATACATAAATAGTAGTCGCATTATCATAATTAGTTTCAATAAATATATTTTAACATAAATTTAAATTTTAGTTAACTTATCATACATCGTTTATCATAAATTCTCCAAAATAATTATTTAATTAACTTTACCAGAATTATTTGATTAAATGCTCTAAAACTTTTTAAATACACATGGCACATGTAGGGCCACAAAATCGAAATAAACTATGAATTGTTAATATTTTACATTAAGATAAAAGTATTAGTTGTAGAAACTATGAAATTATCATTGCCTTTGTTTAAATTGAAAGTCTTGCGTGTGAAATGAAAGTTTTTGTGAATGATAAGTAGATCGCTGTACTTTAATGGATTAATAAATTTTTTTTGACAAACTTAAAAAATTTAATTCGAACCAATTAGTTCATCTCCAACCAGATGCATTTCTCCACTAATTTATGAATTTCATTTTTACTTAAAAGAGCCTTTATAATTTAAACATAGCTTAAGGTAACTGCGAAGTCTTTGATAAGGATATATGTGTACTGCAAGCATGCCACGTTTATCTTAATGTTTATCTTGGAATGAAGTTTTGAGCTACAGTCACAATTAAAGAAAATCAGAGGGCATTTGGAAAAAAAATACGCCTCGTTTATGATATGTGGCCTTAAATTGCATACCAAAACCAAGTTTAAATAGTTCTCACGTTTTAAAACCAAAATGTGAGAGCTCTTAATATAAAATGTTGTATTTATAGAAAATTACTTTATTAATTTTCCCTAAATTTCATATTTAAACTTTAGAAGTAATGAATAGCTTACGATATTATTTGCTTCATTCAAAAGAATTTTATTTAGCATTAATCACATGAGATGAATTATGAAAAAGATTTCATACAGAAAAAGTAGATTAATTCAAATTCAAATATAAAAATATGTTCCTTGCCATATGATTACGAAGTTATGATATAATTCTAATGAAATATTTCTTTACAAATTAAGCTCGTAATTCAAGTTCTGAAATGTAAATTACAAGAAAGTGGACTGTAATTTTAAAACATTTTTATTTTACTTTTAATGAAGTTGAAAATTTTATGCTATATTATATTTCAATATAATTATGTGCAGTCTGTTATTTATTTCGACTATACTCTGACTATACAATTTGACTATACTTTATTGGTGAGTAAAAAACGAAGTATCACCCGGAAAACAACTTCTGTTTTATTCAAACCTTAAGATGAAATTTTTGGGTATTGACAAATTCAGAAATTTCAATGGAATTATCTGAAATCTTAAGAAATCAATACTATCATAAAATGGTTCCTTCTAACTAGATGGCAAATCATATAGATTCATTTTTGAAACATACTTAAATATTTGATAATGTAAGACAATAAAAAATTTGATCTTGTAAAATTAATTTAACAAAAACAACAATTAATTTAGTAAAAGCCTCGTATTTTTGATGACAATATTACGGATAAAAATATGTATGGAGTAAAAAATATAGATAAATAACAATTTTAAATCAACGCTTCATTAAAAGGGTAACTAAAATGAAAACAATAATTTTCGAATATAAAATATTATATTAATTATAAAAGCTTGAGTTTTTTAACTAAGATACCTAGGTACTAACCTATAAATTAAGTATCACAGATGCATATTTAAATGTAAGACTGAGAGAAATATTAATACATCAATATTTTATAAAATATATTATTATTTTACACTGAAAAAGTATTTCATGCCATCATAAAATATTTATAACACTTATATAAAAGTATCACAAGTATCATTGAATTAATCTTGATTTTAATTTTTTTTTATTTAGGTTGATTGAATTCCTTTTAATATGGAAAGATTAGAATAAGAAATAATTATATGAGCTATACGTATGTGCAAACGTTCTACTCGATTGGGTGTTGTTGAGTTCAAGACTTGGACACCCAGCCTCTTCCCGTAAGTCCAGTGTTACTTGAGCATACCATAGAATTGTATTTTCATCGTACATGTCACATTTCAGCTTAGTCAGATTATATGAAGTGGATTAAAATACGAGTACAAATTTTTACATGGAAAGATATACTTACATGAGAACATACGAGCAGCGAGTTAAACGGAAGCTTGTAATGAAATGTCAATTGGAAAAATATTCAAAAAATTCGTGTTTGAATCCATGAAATATAAATAATTTTGCTGAATGATTTTTCATCATATTCTATCTTTTCTCAAAAATTTGTGTATTTCTTCTCTTTCTTCTACCAGAAAATCGTCTTCCGAGAACGTCTGCTCTTTTAAAATATTTTCCATTACTTTCTAAAAACAAAATAATAAAAATCTATAGTTTGTCTGATAAATTTATTTACATTATACGTTTTTATGTATCTTTACTCCTATGTTTAAATAGGTATTCATAATTTCAGAAAACAATCACCCTGATTTCCTTTTATTGGAAGACTTTTGCGTTTGAATTTGTTTCGTTTCCTATAATTATTAACATTACACAATTTCTATTTAGACATGAAAAGAATCATTATTTTAGTTTACTAATGCTATTTCGGTTTTGTAATAATGAATATTAGGATAATTTTTTTAGGCTTTAAAAATATATATACAAATAATATTTAATAAAAAATTAAATTATAAATGTGTAATATAAAGAAATAGTTACCATCATTAAAGCAAACTATTTACAAATATCCCTAGGTGCTTCGGAATTTTTAAGCATCTGCAAAGACAGACTTAGTTCTCCTTTGGGGATTTCCTTGCATTCCATTTCATAAATTGCATTCGTATTCCAGTTTCGATACAATAGATGAATAAGATCTAGTTCTATTTTCTAGACATGTCTAGACAGATCTCTTTAGTGAAAATATTTCTCTTTATTAACCTTCTTTTTAGTTCTTACTAAGCACAAGAGAGAAATTCCACAGAAACTGGTTAATCGTGCTACATTAATCAGGGCCTGTTAGCCTTACTTCCAGAAAAAGAAATTAACTCAGAGATCTTTTCAATTTCGAAACATTTAAATGCCTAAATTCTTTCATGGATGATGGTATAAATGCGGAAAGAATTTATGCTTTAAGTATTATACACTTCCAAAGCAGGTATGGATATTTTGAAGCAACAGTACCAAATTTGAATTCTATGCAATTTAATTTTGTACATAATTTATTTGGGTGGAATAAGAAATTAAGGATATATATTAGAAGCATGTAAGTTTTCAGAACATTTATAACAGATTACATGTAATAATCTTACAAGCACTATATATTTAATAGAATATCTGTTTTACAGAATTTTGCATTTTATCTGGTTCCCCAGTTACATATTTACCAATTAAATAAATTTTACTATACATTTTCTTTTATATCACATTAATAAAACATTGATTTAGGCTCTGATATATTCTAAGACTTTTAGATAACTTCTAATAATAATTATCTTATAATCTCTGTTAAGAGGTTACAGGATTCTTAAATTTTAAAATATTTTATTTGTTTTTCAAAAAAAAACATACTTTTTACGACCTCGAGTCTTTTAAACATTTTGTTGGCAAAAGCTACAACTAAAATTTCTAGAGTTAATAAGAGCAAACATAACCTTGTTTAACTAGGTTTTCTTGCTACATTTTTTCAATTTAAGCTTCCTTTTTCTCAAAACGAAAAAAATAAAAGATTTACTTAAGTCCAGGATTTCTTAGAAACTATTAATCATACTAATTGGAAATTTCATATACACTATGCTGGCCATTAAAAGTGTAACACCCAAACGGAATTATTTAACTAATATCAAAATCACATGAAGGAAAGAAAAAGTTAGGATATGTAAACGATTAGTACTCAGAAAAGATAAACGACATCTGAAGCACTGCATAAAAGAAAAGTTGTGAAGTAGATTTCTCATTCGGAAAGCGCTTTGTAAGGTCGGAGTTAGTTTAGAATATCATGTTATGCCTCGAATAATAAGAAGAAATACTTATTAGTAAGTATCCGAATTCAATAGAGGCAGGAGAGTTGCCTATCGAGAGTGTAGACTACCGTTCCGTGATATTGCCCATCACATTGGTCCAAATCCAAACACTGTCATACGAATATGGAATCAATGGGTTGCTAAAGGTCATATTGAAAGGCATGCAAGATCTCTACGCCCTCAAATGACTAACGCACCAGAGGACTGGTATATTGTGAGGTCCACCCTGAAAAACCATGCAACCACATCAGGGACCATTAGTCAGGAAAGGGGCATGTGTGCATCACTCCCAGTATCCGTTCGTGCGGTGCGACGGTGTTTACAGTAGTGTGGTCTGTCAGCCTTTCAACCATTACTTCGGCTTCCCTTTACAAGTAGCATAGAGAAAGACGGCGACTGTGGTACTCCGAATGACAAAGCTGGACATAGGGGTGGCACAATGTCGTTTATTCAGACGAGTCACGGTTCTACATGCAGTATTCTGACGGCCGTATACGTGTCTGGAGACTTCGAGGAGACCGCTCGTCTCCTATTTGCATTCGTAATCAGCATATGGGCCTAACCTCAGTGTGATGGTTTGGGCAACCATTGGGTACATTGCATGCACATATCTAGTTTGGATCGGTAATTTGAACGTAAATCTGTACATTTCTTACATTTTATGTCCAGTGATTGTGCCCTATCATTGAAGCCTACGAAACACCCTCTTCTTTCAAGATAATGAAAGACCACAGGTTTCACTTCATGTTTTGACCTTCTTCGACTCACAGCATATTAGAATGTTGCCCTGGTCAGTATGGTCTTTACGTCTATCACCTACTGAAAACATCTGTTCATAATCTGTTATAGAAATCATCTGTTTATAGAATGGACTTTGACAATTGGCAATTTTCGAGTGTCATAGCGATTTCAATTTAGATGTGCATCCTGGGTTGATGCATGTAAAAACTGTTGGGACCCAAAGTCCTCACAATGGCGGGATGTGGAAGCTAGGAGAGGGGGTACCAGCTCTGATGCTTTCTTCGTCGCTTGACCGAGGTTCAAAATTACGGGATTCATTGCCAGCAGCCCTCGTATTGCTTCTAGTGCTAAGTTAATAAAACCAAATCAATTTGGCAAATTATATTTTGGTAAAACTGATAGCTTTCCTTTTAGAAAATATCTACATAAATCACATGTTTCATTTCTTAATCAGTTTCCTTCGATCGTTTTATTTTGAAAATTTAATTATATACAGGGTGATCAATTCAAAATGGTACCTGTTGAATTTTCTTATTACCCTTTTGTCCGATGGATATGACAACTATTTTAACACTGAAGTATTATTTTTTAAACTTTTTTTAAGTGTGGGAAACAATTTCCAACTCTGTTGGACTGTTACAACTTTATTTATAAGGTAAAACAGAAATGGTGAAAGCACAATGTTACTTAATCCTGTGAAATTTTATTTTTGAAGAACATAATTTAACTCAAATTCTTTACATTATCATTCCTTACAGCAAATGTTGAATATGTTCGTCACCATTTTGAATGCAAACATGAACACGTATAATCAAGTTTTTGACACACTTCACAATAATATCGGTGTTATTGACGAGATTTCTTCAGTTCTGATTTGTTTTAATTCGTCATTGTTTGCAGGACTTCTTTGGAAAACTTTGTCTTTGAGATAACCCCACAAAAAAAATTCTAACGAGGAGATGTCTGGTGACCTTGATGATCAAATACCTATAAAAATTAAATGGTCATCAATGAATTCCTTAAGGTCTTTCATTATAAGGTTTGACGTGTGTGGAGTGGCTCCGTCTTGCTAAAACCAACAGAAACTTTCATGTTGTCAAGTGAAGCAATAAAAGTTTGTATTACGTCCAGTTACACTTCGTAATTCATTAAAATCCAAAAATTAGCTCATGGATCCGATTTTTATTGTTACCATTCATAATCTTACGAAATATGTTTTCAAAAATAAAAAAAAAATTAAAATAAAAATTAGATTTGAAAGAAGCCGATGATTCCCTCAAATCACATACGCAGAATCGGATTAAAAACTACTAATGACGTTCACGTAATTTTATGTTTAAAAAGCGAGTTTCTGTATTTAGAATGCTATAAAAACGATATCCGCACTTTAAATATAGATATATTGAATAAGTAGTTAATGACATTGAAAGTCTTGCTACATATATTATAGATGTAAATAATACAAAAAACAATCGGGTACTCTTTTAAATTGATAACCCTATAACATCCTAAATAGTTATAATATTATACAAAAATTATTATTAAAATTATAAATATAGTTATAATTAAAATTCTTAAATTGTGTTATTTGTTTCCATTCAATTACAATGTTCTTATCATTTTCATGTAATTATGCTTAAATTTGCCATTTCCTTCTTCAAAATTTATGTCGTTTCTGTTTTTTTATTCATTTATATTTTATTTTTGATATCATGATGTCATTTACTACTTATCATTACTTTGGCGACCTCTTTTTCAGTTCGCAATGTAATTCGCTAAATCTCGCCAAGGCACGCCCATTGTTTCACTTTTACTATGATAAAAATGAGAATGTGGATTATACTACTTTGGGATTAAGGAACGCGAAATTATATTATTTAGAGAAATAAGAAAAGTAGGAAAAAAATTTTAAATAAAAACTGGCATTACCAATTAGTGCTAAATATATAAATACAGTTTAGTTCTTAAATATTTGATCATTTATATTGCCTTCTTAATTTGGTTATCGAAATTACAATTATCATGCATAAATATGAAATTTCAAGGGGGAAACTATCTTTTAACGTATTTTCAAAAGATTAAAACGATAGTACCACGTATGTAAATGACACACTGTAACTATTTCACCTGAAATATTAAAGTTAAATTTATTAATGTGCTCAAATTTTTTGAATAACTTTATTTTTAATACATTTCAACCACCATTTACACTTTAAGAACAATCTTCCTCTTTTTAAGAAAACAACATTGAAGTTTTGAATGTCTTCCTGTGTATTTTATGTGTGTAAACAATACTAGGCTGCATTCCATGTCTAATTTTTTGGACAGTCTGTCTTCTTATAGTTTACTGCGACTTTTTCCTTGATATAAGCAGAATATATTTATAAGTTTGTCATATTCAACATATTTGTAATTTAATAATCCATTAATATGCTCTAAAATGCATAAATCTTTGTTTCAAAAGTAATTTTGAATATTTAGGGGGGAAAAGAAGAAAAATGTGGAAAAATGTGTGAATGAACACAAATATCAAATCTGAATTAAAATAAGGAAATGTAATCCTTATCTCACTTTAAGCATGTATCAATGATCGATATGTCACTTTTTGATAATAGATAATCCTGTCATATTTCTGTATATGCATTATTTAACAGAAATAGAGCTGCGCGTATAAATATTTTAATATTACTCTTCAATGTACGAAAAAAAATCTAGTTAGAAGACAAAAAATGTAATGAGTTACGGAGGATTTCAATTTACAATTTTGTTTTAAAATAGCATCCAGATATAGATAAGAAATTGTTATGCATTTGTAAAAATATCCGTCAAGTGTGTCTACAAATTGAATGTATTTTGCAATGCACTTTAAGCATAAAATTGCTACATTTTCCAAAATTTGTAACTTACTCACATTTTACATACCAAGATTGAAACACTCAAATAGCTTACGGCTGAAGAGAGACCGAAGCCCTTGCATCAAATTTGAATATCCAGGCGAGGAATGGTAATACAGGGAATATTTTGCACAGAACCTTCATGCACGCAAATTCGATCAAGGCATATTTATCGTTCAATATTTCTGAATGTGGCATCTTAGGAAAACTGAAGCATTTTCGAATGAGAAGATTCAGACACCTTTCCGAAAACATATTTTTCTCTTCGATATCTTATATAATTTCTATTTTAAATATTGTAGTTATTGAGAAAAGAAACTAACACATAATTATTAAATAAAAATAAACAAGTTAATATCGATTATGTTTTTTTTCATTTGTATATCTTAGGTAAGAGTAATAGTTAAAATAGTTATTTTCGAATAAATATACCAGTTGCAGAACATATTGAAAACTTGAGTATCGATATTTTGTTCGAAATGATATAAAACTAAATTTCGAGTTTACTTCACGTTAAAGAAACTCGAGGTCTATAGGCATCAGATGAAAATTTCTAACTCGTGCCAAGATGCAAGGATGAAAGTTTTGCTGGCTCTTCACAATTTTTGTTTACTTTCACATTACTCCAAGACATAATATTATGGTTAAGTCTTATTTGATGAACATCAACATTCTATTATTGTGCACGATGTAATTTAAGGGAATCAAATATGCAGCTCCACCTGAAAATCATCAAAGACTGGATAGTTATGTGTAATAATAACCATATATGCTGTATATATATATATATATATGTGTATATGTATATATGTATATATATGTAGCATATATATATATATATATATATATCCATATATGTATCACTATATATATATATATATATATATATAACATATATGTATATATATATATATATATATATATATATATATATATATATATATCTATATATATATTGTTATATATATATATATATATATATATAACAAATTCAATGTTATAAAAGGCTTAAAACTGTTATACTGGGTTTTTTCTAAACTGGGGTATACTGGTTTATTTTAATCTGAAATATTCCTATCAACTAATGTATTATTAAAATTAGTTATAACACCAAACTTTTTGTAGATATAAATTTTATAAATTACATACCAATAAATAGTAGCCAAAAAATTCAAAAAATAATAAAAATAAATTAAAGTAATCTTAAAAGAAAATCGCAATTTTCCAAGTGTAACACTTCACTTGTATTCATATCACACACTAACAAAAAAAGGACATGAAAACTGATTTAGAAATTTACATAACAGGAACAAATGAAATTTAGAAGTAAGATTTACTCATATTTAACACTCTTAAATGATTTATTTCAAGTCATAAAAATACTTGAATAAGTATAAAAAAAATGAGGCTTAAAGCAAAGGACCATACTCTATTTCTATTTGAATTAAAAATATTTTTTAAATGTTGCCAGAATGGCAACACTAAACACAAGATAATAAGCAAAAAACCAAAAGCGAGCAACACTTACAAAGAATATTGAAACAAAAAATTACAATTAAAAATACTTATCAAATAATAAATTTAAAAAAAGAAATGTAAAAGACATAAGTAATTAATAAAGAATGTAAAAGTTTAAGAAAATCAAAATAAAGAAAAGCCAACTATCAAAAACCAGTTCATAACCAAATCTACAAAGAAAATTTTTAGACCATGGCATTTAAATAGGAAAAGTAAATAAAATTAAAAATCAATAAAATATTCAATCATTAAATTAAATTAAAAATTAAAAATTTAGAATAAAAAATGAAAAATAAATAACAAGAATAAAAGCAAATCTTCAGTAAAAAATTTAAATTATGCAAAATTTTAATCATAATCAAAATAAGTTTTCTTAAAAATAAATAAAAACGAATGAAAAGTATAATAATTAGAGAAAAAATTTAAAAAAATTAACAAAAATTATAATAGGAAAAAAATGGAAAAATTGACAAAAATGGAAAAAATTGCAAATATATAAAATTTACAATTAGCCAATTTTATATTTTTTATATTTAAATTAATAATATAAATTATTATAATAAGTTATAAAAATCAATTTAGTTATGAGCTGTAGCACGTATAAAAGAAACTATTTAAATTATTTTGAATATTTAGTGGCACACTAACTAATTTCATATTTCCGAATTAAAAAGAACATAAAATGTTTCCGTATATTTAAACTTAAATTTCTATTAAAGGAATGAACTGAATTAATAGGGAAAAAATTTTTCTCTCTTGTCATGTTATTACTAATAAGGGTTTTTAGGGGGTTGGACAGTCGACAATGACATGATGGTAAACCCGGACAAAACCACATTTCAACTCTTCTCGCTCAACACTAAACATTATAATATTTACGTAAGCTACAAGTATCAAATATTAAAAAGAACTGAAAGTACTACCTATTTGGGCTTGGACTTGGATTCAAAATTCAACTGGACTTGTCAGATTAAAAAGGCTGTTGACCGTGGCGAACGCAGGTCTAAACTTCTAAAACATTGGCTGGTACAACCTGTGATTCTACCCAGGATGTCTTTTGCACCCCTTATAAGACCTATGTAAGGCTGGCAGTTCAATATGGTTGTGAGACACTTATAGCAATCTCTGAGACTATTCGAAAAGATTCGATGTTTTCCAAAATCGTATCCTGAGATTTATCCGGTGGTACAATATCTACACAAATTGCCGCTATAGAACTGCAGGCTGGTTTGGAGCTCTTGTGTGACCGAAAATGGAGAATGGCTTTAAATCTTATTGAAACAATCTTGAAAAGAAAGGACAATTTTCTAAATTACTATTGGACGGCAGGGGAGAAGCTGGAAACTCAAAAACCTTATTTTCTTGTACAAAGGAACTAAATGACACTCTCGACTTTCATTTTTTGGCTTGATTTCCCTTTCCTGATCCTTGTTACCCACTAAAAAACCTTGAACTTGCAAAAGGTTATTTGTATCTTGTTTTAGAGGTTAGCAAGAAATACTCACTCTATTCTGATTTGAAATGTACTGCATTAGCTTATTACTATTCATGAACGTTTCCCAGTTGATTCCTGTCTTCATGTCTACACTGATGGTTCAGCTGAAGGGGCTATTAAAAATTCTGGAGCTGGGGCTTACTCTACCGAATTTACATTGTCTTCTTCCATTGGAAAATACTTTGACAACTTTGAGGTGAAATAGCGGCATCTCCTTAGCCTTGGATAAAATAGAGCAGAGTAAAAAGAAAATTTTGTCTTTTTCTTTGATTCCAAAGCGGCAATTACTCTCTTAACAACTTCCTATATTTCCGGTTTTGAGATCTCTAGGAACTACACGAAAAAAATAGACAAACTATTGAATATTAAAAACTGCATTGTTCTGCAGTGGATTCCAAGCCATTGCGGGATATATGGAAATGAGCAGGCAGATATGTTGGCCAAAGATAGATCTCAAATGATGTAACCA
>BMAW01071540.1:107866-142435 GCA_019974015.1 Nephila pilipes
TTCGCTTGCACGGTGTTTTTACCCATTAAAAAACAATGTTTTATCAGAACACGAAACTCGGTTTTTTCCATTTTTTAAACAAACTACAAAACGACTTTACTCCAACCTCGATAACTCAGCTGTTTCTGGTCCGATCGACTTAAAATTTTGACACGTTTCAAGCAAAGGTTAGTACTCTAGAAAGACCTGGTTACTGGTTTACTACGAGCGCCATCTCTGGGTTAGTCTCGGAAGTTATTGATTGATGTGTTAGAATGCACTCTATTGGTACAAATGATATAACATTCGAACTACATATAATTCAAGTGATGCGTTTGATACTAATTAAATAAAAACTTTTATTTCAAAATTCCATTAATAGGTGGCTCAAAGCCCTATTAGCATTATTCTTTGGATAAAAAGAAAGCAGAATCTTCACGAGCAGTAATTACGTCACTGCACGTCATGCTTCAATTGCAAGGAAAAACGCTATTGGTAAAATTGTTCCCAGAACCAGCAGAACTCCGTTGCTGCTGTAGAAGAATTTCGTCGAATGAAGCAGACACGGTGAAATGTCTCCCTGTGCTCTATACAAAATGATACAGAAATTCAAAACAATTGGGCAACTAAGCATTCTTCTAGGTAGAGGGCGAAGGTAAATCTCATATTCCTGAAAATGTGGATACCGCGGTCGTTGAAGCTAGCAGTCAGTTGCCGAATGGTAGTGTAAGTGTGTCAAATTTTTAATGTGTAATAGATATGCCTTATTCCAGGGTACTAAAAATCTAATGCTTGTCATGATATATTAATATAGGACGGTGATATGTTGAAAATGATTAACGCACGTTACGTATAACTTCAATTAAATTCTTATTAAAGTCATGACTCTTAATGGACAAATACTGAAAAGTATATGAAGTGTAAAATAATTTTTATTAAATGCCCTTAAAAAGAAGGTGGCATATTTTTAGAAATTTGAATAACTTTTTTTTCAAACTGAATGCAAAATATATGCGAGACAAACAATTATTTCCACACACACGAAAACACCATATAATAATGAAATACAAAAAGAAAACTGAAAATCCAAAATAAGCTAATTATGGAATGACAAAGGTTAAAATTATATTCATTCTATTAGGGATAAAAAAAAATTTAAAGTATTAATTACTACTTTTATTATTAAAAGTGAATTAGTACATTTATTAATGTTCTAAGCTATAGTGAAATGGGGTTTTATTAATAGTGTGTTATTATACTTTCTTTCAATAGTTATTTCTTACAATATTTTCTTACTATAAATATTTGCAATTTAAAAATAATTTCTTAGTTATATAAACCCCTTAAAAGAATCTAAATTCATCGACATAAATTGAAGAAACATTTGAAATAAATCATGTGAACCTTTTAAGTACTGATAATTAATGTCCTTTAATATTTTTAATATAAACTGCTGTTTGTAGAAAATGCAACACCATGAAGGAATCATCAGAATCAAATGAAATTCGCAGCAAATGTCAATTATAGGATATTATGCAAATTAATAAAGTTTCAGAGCCATCGCGCGTGCGCGGCGCGCGCAGCGCCCTCTGAATTGATGCTGAAAGCGTATAAATAAAGTGCTGTAGCGGGACGTTGAAAAAAGTCTATGATTATTTGTTAGTGGCAAACGTTTAGTGAGACCTGAGTATGCCTCCACGACGGAAGAATAAGAAATTCAAGCAACTTACGGAGTTTGAACGAGGGAGGATAATCGGCCTTCGAGAAGGAGGATTTTCCTATCGCGCAATAGCAGCTCGTATGCAGCGGAACAGTTCCACAGTGATGCGAGTTTGGAAGCAGTGGACCGACGAGCACCGAACAACTCGAAAAACAGGCACTGGACGACAGAAGGTGACGTCAGAGCGCGATGATCGACACCTGCTCCGCATGGCGGTGAATGATCGCACAGCTTCCTCCAGGCAGCTGGCAGCACGTTGGTCTACTGCTATAGGTGTACAATTGTCGGCTTCGTCAATTCGTCGTCGTCTGCTGCGCCGTGGATTGCGTGCAAGGGTGCCTTTATACAGGATTCCCCTCACGGCGAATCATCGACGGCTGCGTCGGCAGTGGGCTCTTGAGCACAGAGACAGGCGAGCTGATTGGCACCAAGTTGTCTTTTCAGATGAATCACGCTTCAATTTGTGGACCCATGATGGCCGTGTTCGTGTTAGACGTTATGCCGGTCAACGCTGCCTTCCTGAGTGTATAGTGGTCGAACATAGAGGTCGAACACCCGGAGTTATGGTCTGGGGTGCAATTTCGTATCATGGACGATCCAATTTGATACGAATTGAGGGTAATCTCAATAGCAACAGGTACGTCCGTGAAGTGCTACAGCCCGAAGTCGTTCCTTTCCTTCAAGGCATCCCTAGAGCTATCTTTCAGCAGGATAATGCACGCCCACATGTTGCGCGGACTGTTCGAGACTTCTGTTCAGCACAACGCATGCAACTTCTTCCTTGGCCTGCTTATTCACCGGATATGTCGCCTATTGAGCACGTGTGGGATATGGTTGGTCGGCGTCTCGCTCGTGATCCGCGTCCTGCAGTTTCCAAAGACGAACTTTGGTTGCGCATACAAGCGATATGGAATTCTCTTCCTCAAGCAGATATTCAACATCTGTTTGACTCCATGCCACGTCGTATAGCAGCACTTATTGCAGCGCATGGTGGCTGCACCAAATACTGATTTCGGACGCTTAATTTGTTTCTTTTGTTTTGAAAATTTCATCATTTATTTGTATCAGTACAAGTCGTTTCTGCATTAAATTTCATTTGATTCTGATGATTCTTTCATGATGTTGCATTTTCTACAAACAGCAGTATATTTTGAAAAATAAAGTTTAAATTAACTACTTAATAATATTAGAGACAAGCTGTCTTACCACTATTTTCAACAAAACACCTCTTCTCTCTCTCTTTAAACCTATGATAAACTTTCTTACTGATAATTATACATTTAACTGATAATTATACATTTTAAAATAAAGAGCTTTAAATATTTATTCTAACATGCATATATTCTATGTCTTATGTCTCTTAATATTTGGAAAATTGTTCTTCAAATTAACTGTTCCTAATGGCATGTAAAAATTTTACATGTAATGAACTGAAAAATTTAATAGTCTCAGAGGCCTAAAAGTATTTTAATTTTCATCAGAGTTATTAAAAATCATTTATAAAAGCACATATTTAATTTTAATAATTATATTTTAGGGAAATGTTACAATAGAGATAGAAAAAGAATTCTTAAATTTCAAAGAAAGGATCCAGAAGACATATTTGTCATTGTTCTAAATTTTCGTTTTTAACATTAAATCGCTTCTAATTGTGAAATAAGTATATAACTTTAACAAATACTTACTAAAGATTCTAAAGTTATTGATTCGCTAATTTTGAGATATTTTTCATTTGATATTGAGTGTATTATTTATTATTGTATACAAAAACCTCTTAAATATCAGCAAGTTAAAAGAAAATTTATTTCTTGATTACATTCTCAATTATTTTCTAAGCAAATTGATTTATTTATGCTATTAAATCATTTTTTTGGCTTACGATATGAATTATTTCGATCTATTACATAAAATTGCTCATTTATGTGAATGTTTGTAAATTTAGAAACTATGTACTTAAATTATTTGTGGGTGTTTAGATAAATGTCAAGAATAAATTAGTGTTACATAAAATAATACTCACACATATACAAGCATATATAGATATGTGTATGTGTGTATAATTATTTAAGTGAATTTTAATATAACCGGAAAATAATTATGAACACTTATAGAATATATTTAAGTCTGCCTTCTGAAGGCTTTTTGAATTTTCGAATTCAATGTTCATAGAGTGATTTATTTTAAGAAAATCACCTACGTAATTTTAAACGATCTCATTTATTTGAACGAGATTAACTATCTGAATGCTCATCCCGAACTTTTAGAGTTATTCTCTTATCAAGTAGCATGTACATATTAGAGTCAGAAAAGCTTTAAATCTGGTTGTAACATCTGAATTTAATTTTTCTGTTAATACAATTTATCATTTTCTTAAATCTAAATAACAGTTTTCATTTTCTGTAAAAAAATATTACATATTCCAATTTTCAAATATATATATATCAATTTAAAATATGATAAAACCCAAAATTTTTTAGAGCGTTTTGATCTAGAAATCGATATGTTAGAGGGTTAAACGCTTCCGAATATGCCAAAAATAATGAGGTATTCTGGGAAATTTTATTTTTCTATCTAATTAAATTATTCAAATGTGGGTATTTTGTTCTTTAAAAATTATTTCGTAAATGTAATTCCAAGAAGTTTTCGGAAGTTTTTATGCTCTTTCGTATGCATTCAATCCAATTCAATTGAATGCACTAGTATAGATTTCTAAAGTTAAACAGAAATTCTATGAGTATATTCTATAAAAAGTGGAAAATTGTTTTTATGAAAAGTAGGAAAGCAAACATAATATTAAATAATTTATTTAGAAATGATTTAGACTTTTCACGTTTTAAAAAAACTTTGATTTAAATAATAAATTCAGACATAACAAAAGCAAAACTATTGCATATTATATTCAAGCACATATTTTCTTGATTAAACTAGTTTTCTTCTACGTTATTTATAAATCAGTAAAATGGAGTTTAGTAATAAAAAGGAGTTTAGTAATATACATTAGACAGTATTTTAAAGCAAAATATTTTAATTAAAATACACATTTTCTAAAAAGCCTTAGAATAAAATAATGTTATTATTTCAATAAATATAATATTATACGTTAAATATCTAGTGAATTTAGCACACAATTTTTATGTCAAACATTCGTTTTAACATTTTATTAAATCTCAATTAATATGATTGATTTATACACTTATGTCTCATAATTTTAATTTTATTAGGCACTGAATTAGAAGTGACAAATATCCTTCCTGAATTTCTCTGAATCATTATAATTTTAACATTTCAAACTGCCATTTGACGCATACATTCATGTCGCTATATCTATGTTAGACTCGAACATTAATCCATTTACTATACTTACTATTTTCGTCTAATTCATTAACAATTTTAATTTGTTAAACGCATTACTTAAAAGGTTTTTCATGTTTACAATTCACAAACATGCAAGGAGATCAGTTTAAACATTTTTCAAAAGTTATACATAAGTTCAAATATTTTTTCGTATTAATGATAAATTGTGTATGATTGAGTAACGTCACATACTTTGTATAATTTAATAATGCAAAGTATTTTACACAATTCAATAAGCCAATCACTTTTTGAAACTTCCTATGCTGCTCTTATAAATTATAATTACCAATTATAAGTTAATAATGCTCGAAATTATTTAAGTCTAAATTATTCAAATCATAAAGGACCATTTCAATTTTTAAGTGTAAATAATCTTACTTAATTACGATTGTATTCTTATTATTTTATTTCAAGTTATTTTACCTTCAACTAGTTTGGTTTAACTTCCACATCGCTTAGTATTTTTCAATCAAAGTTCCATCTATCATAACTAAAAACTATATAGTTATAAAAATGCCTATCAAAGTGGTAACTCAATTGAGCTTTCTTTTCGAATTTACTTTTTTCCACATCTGTCTGTTAATAAGAATTGTAAGATTTCAGGCTGATAAGATAAAATTATGCTGGCCAGTCACTCTCAATTTGCTGTAAATTAGTAGGAAAATCATTTCTAAGTCTTCCCATCCTCTTCAGACAGCTTTAGAACTGCATTATGATTGCACAATTAAAATAGCATTCATCCAAATATTTTTAATAGTTCTCTCTCATGAGCATAAAATATATAAAGAAATAAGTCCCAATTAAATGGAATATCCAAAATAATATGTAGAACACAAAATTTCTTTGGCTTTTTAAATATCTCCTTTAATATACTCATCGTCAAAAAAAAGTTGCACTCAGAAGAAGCAAAGAACATAACTGTAATTGTTTCGTACCTGTTAGTTACGTAAATGATTAATGTGTCACTCCGGTTGGTGTTACTAATGCCTGCAAATACGCTGAAAATCCTTTAAAAAATTCTGAAAGGGCTTAATTTCGATTTTAATTAGTACGTATGGGCTCAATTTATCACTTTCGGGTTTAGAATGCTTTTGAGAAGACATGACATCTATTTGAACTGTTGTATGTTTGAGAAGGATGACATTGTAAGACTTCACAATCCATGAGATTTTTCATCATTTCGATCTCACAAATGTTAAATTTTCACACTGTTGGTGGAATTGGGTTCAAGAATGTTATCGCTCCCACGAATTAAGCTTAGAGAACAGCTACACAAACAACAAATAAGGAGAATCCGAAACTTACCAACTGCCACAATTCTATAAAAAATGCGAAATGATGCCATTCCTCCATCATTCTATAAGGGCCCCAGTACCATTAGCAGATGAATACTTTTGAATTTCTTGTACGGAGACCATTACAAAGATTGCTTCTAATATCAATTGCAAGGGTGTCACAAAAGAGAAGCGTGAAGTCACTTGGAATGGTAGCGAGTCATTGTTAGTGATGAGTGTCGCTTTTGTCTTGGTGAGGTTAATAACCACACAAGTTTGAAGGCAATGTTGTCAGGGCGACGATGGATGATTTGTTGTCACTCGTAACACATCCAGACATTAAGATATAATGGAAAGGAATGCGATTTCGAACGATGCTCTATCACCATCGGAGCCAATTAAACGGCCGAAAGGTAAGTTAGAAAAGTACTTTGACCGGTGGTCACTCCTTTTTGTGAACGCTTATCCCAATATTCCATTTGAACAAGACACTGCTTGTGTTTATGCAACTTTCACCTCAAGAGAGTACCTAACCGCCATACATACTATGGCCAGCAGCATCGCTAGATTTCTGGTCCTTGAAATTTATAAGATGCAATATGCCATTCTGTTAAGAATCAGTCTTTACTTGAAAATTAGAAGATCCATATGGCAAAGTTCAATTTCAATGGGATGAGTTGAGTCAATACACCGTTAAGAGGATCTGCTTCATACTTTGATGTCTGATATAATCCATTAGAAACATTGGCGATTCGACATTCTGTTGAGAGTTGTAATTATTTTGTATTTTAACCCATAAATATTTCCATACCTATGTTCACCTTTTAATCATTTTTTTTTTATTATTGGTGAGTGCTAATTTACTTTCAAATATCGTTTCTTTCTAACTATTCCTTTTAATAGCAACTTTTTTTGATGATGAGTGCATTATATATATTCCTAAGAAAACTATATTTATAACAAACTATGTTACTAAATTATATTTTTTATAATTTTATTCCTAATATATAAATTTTAAAAAAAATATTTTAAATTAGAAATTTAGAGGAGCAATGTTTTCTTCAGCTGTATGCGATACACTTAATATTAAAACATGCATTTCAACTTTTTTATATAAATAATCACGCTACTGAGTAACAATTTTTTATGAAATATATAATAAAAGTGATTAATGAATAAATGAAGGTTATGAATTATTAATTTTTGCAGTTGATCAAAACCCTATATTAATCGATATTATAAATTAAAATTGGATGCCACCTTTACATTGACTGCATCCATGCATCTTTTGCTCATAATATAAGCAATACAATCTTTAATTTTCAAGTTGTCACGTAGATTCCAAAACAGAAATGCATAAAGTAATTCCTTGGTGTTGGCTTACAGTACAAATGTCACCGTTCTACATCTGTACCCTATTTTAAAGATTCAACAAGAAACGAATAATTCCAAGTCAGATAGTGAAACTTTTACTGTTTTAAATTTTTTTTATCACACTGGAATATAAACCCCATGTCGTTCCTTTCAACAACAGAATGCGAAGAATACAAAATGAAGCTTCAGATAAACAAGTAACAAAAAGGATCGAATGAAATAAAACATACACCCTTCGAATATTCTACTGAAATAAAAGGGATCGTAGAACGTGAAACAAATAAATAAAACCGGAAAAAATGTTTTGAAAGTAGGATGTGTCAAATGTTGGGTGAATGGGTTTCAAACGACAATTTTGCTTCAATGTGCAATCGACGTGTGCTCAAATATAAAAAAACAACTTAACTGGAAACAGAAAGTGTGCTAGATAAAATTAAATAAAAAAAAACCTTTGCTATGCTAATACGGACATAAAAGAAAGCATTTAAAATGCCAAGTTCATATTTAAATATAACAAAAAAAAATGTACTAAAATTGTATTGCAATTCTAAAATTTCTTCCCTAGTGGAAAGAAAAGTGAGGAGTATAGGATAATTTGTGACACTATCTTTCTTTCAAAAATGAAATCATCACTTGTTCAGCGTCTCTGATTTTTCAAATTCTGTTTCGTTTATATGTGTCCACATAGGTAAGAATATTGTGAAGATCTCTCACCTTATACTTATTTTAACTATAAAATTACAAGTAAGAAATTTTTAACACTTCTGACATAAGCATAAATTAAGTTATGTTATTAACATTATCTAAATGAAATTAAGGAAATTCTTTCATGTTACTAGATATATATCCTCTTTGTTATTAATAAGTACAATTATTATTGAGTATATTAAAAAGTAATTAAGTCTCGCTTGGAAGCATTATTTTTGCACATTTGTCCAAAATTAACCTTACAGGAAAAATATTGTAATTCTAAACAATCACTCTTTCTTTCCTTTAACTCTCTATTTTAACAGGATTGTAAGATTTTGTTGACCTTTAATTTTTAATAAAAAGTTATTATTTAACAATAAATACTATAAAATGTATATTTCGAATTTATAATCCCTTTTAAGTTCTATTATTTTATGCGTATATTGAATAAAACTAACAAAACGAGATAAATTTACATATATGTAATTTTAAAATTTTTTAAGCGTTAATAAAATTTTTGTAAATGTTTCATAATTAACATCGCTGTACTTATCCAACTTTGGTAACCGGATTAATAAATAAATGGATTTATGAGTTATAATATTACTTATAAATTATAATGTAGGAAAACTTCAAATTTTACATTAAAGTTTCTTTTTATCGTTTACACATGGTGAAGAGTAAAATAAATTTTTCATATTATTTCAAACAGCGCTTTATGCATTATATTTATATCTAAAACTTTTAATAATATGAATATTTTTGCACATAAAATTATAATTTTTTTTCTCCAATATACATACCTACGCCATGATACATCAATAAAATAAATCTTACATCAATCATACAAAATTATACATCAATAAAATAAATCTTACATCAATCATACAAAATCATACATCAATAAAATAAATCTTAAAAATAGGCATCCCAGTCAGAAAGTGTTACAGGTGCGCCAGTCTATTGTTTGTTCCATCTGTCAATATTAGATAAAAATAACATATTTCCCTCAAATTTTGATAAACATGAATTAAAATTTATGCATGAACGCGATAACTTCCCGTAGCACTTTTCCATATCTCCATACTATTAAGAAATGATTAAGTTTAAGGAATATTTTTTTTAAAAAAAATTAACAGATTGTGATGTTACCAATTTTGGGTGTGTTTATTACATTATTATATTAGTAAAATATTTATTAAAATTTAAATTAATTTTTTTCATTTCATATGTAATGTGTCATGTGAACAGTTTAAAAAGAGTAAATTAGGGTATGTTGTAGCCCATTTTCTTGAATATTTTTTTTTACAAAATCAATCATTAAATTTAACCCGCAGCAGGGAACTTGTAGTCTTACAGAATGCCCAATATGTTTCTTTCGTCATCTCTACAGCATTCTAAATCCAACAGAACTTATTCATTTTCTAGTTTTCTGCTTGTGACCTTGAACATCACCTTTTCTTTCACAATATTTCAACGCGTGCATTAGGTTTAAATTCCATCACATTCTGCAAGACTGGTCTATCAGACCGAACTTCCTTTCGTGTTACAATTTTTGGTAGTAGTACACATGGCTCTCCGAAGAGATTAATTCATCCATCTGATCTACTGTGTGGGGTTAATCCTTTCCTATTTTACAGCTCGTATGGTTTATTCTTATAATATTAGCTCATTCAAATCATCTGAATTTTAATAGGTACTATATTTAATTGAATTGATGTTTAAAGTACTTTCAAAAAACGTCGGACTCTTGCATTCTGTTCATAAATGCATTAGCAGAGATCTTTTTAATGTATTGACAGCGTTTTTTAGTGAAAGGAAATATTGTGTTTTTATTTTTTTTTTAAACAGCAATGATCTCTTGATTAAAAAACATGTGCTATGCTTGTAACACTTTATTTCAAAATGATATTGAATTGTATGTCGAAATTATATTTAGTTCAGAAATATTTCAAATGATTTACTGTAAAATCTGACTTTTTTGCGGATTAAAATTGAGACATTTGTAACTTCCCGATACAATACCCTTCTAATTCTATTCTCAATTTTAAGAATTAATAAATTACTAATTAATACATAGTCAGGAGTAAATAATTGAGGAATAGAATCTATGAAGAATCAATACTTAACATATAAACTTTATCTGGGGATACAATCTGTCAAATGTAACATTAAAAATAACTTAATACTTAACTATTTGGAAATAATCGTCCTTATTGGACTTAGAGATGAAAGACTGATTGACTCTGTGTATATCTATTCTGTTCAGGATCTTTAATTTTCTCATGCTAGGCTATATAGCTACTCGTACTATTCCTTCGTTTATAGTTTCAGCTTCATTTTCTACTACTAACTTCCTCTTCTCGTATTACACATTCCATTGCTTAAAAATACATTTCCTCGATTCTTTTATATTTAAATATGTATAATCTATTATGCATAAGCCAAGTTTAATCTATTGGGAGAACAATTCAATTCAACCAAATTTATGTAAAGTCCCCAAAGTGTTAGTCGAAGAAGAAACACGATAAAGTCTACTTTATACATTGACAAAAATTGTGTAAGAACGTTTCATAAGTTTGTATGCTAATATTTTGATAAATAACTTAGAAATGCCAATCGCATAAGTGAGTTTTTAACATACTCTAGTAACTTTTCAAGAACAATTGTTTTCTTTCTGCTACAGTTAGTTGGTTCGAATTTATATATGTTAGGAGCTATACAAAGACTATTAGTTTAAGTATTCGTAATTTTTAACGATAATTAATTTAGTTCCGAGACAAAGAATGACTAAGTTATTTAACAATAATTTTAAGAAAATACAGCAATCTCTTAAATTCTAAGCCCAATTCTGACTTTTGTGGCTCACTTCGATTTAATTTATTGTAACTCCTATAATTTCTGCTTGATATTTTTTTTGAACTCGAACAGCACTGGAACAGATAGTCTAATTTTAATATTAACAACCTCACGGTTCACAATCACTTCAATACATCTGAAACGGAAGTGTTAAATTAAAATGAATATGTATCTTCAACTTTTGGAAATATTGATATAAATGGCATATTTTTGTATCAATATTTAGAAATTGATATAAAATTATTTTTTATTTTATTTTATTTTTTTCTTGGAAACATTTAATTTTCCAGTGTTATGTAGAACACATTCTACAAATAATCATAAAAATAAAAATATAAAGAATAAATTACAAAATTAGTAATACATATTATAAAAATACTGAAAAGGAAGTGCACATAATGTAAAGATTATAGGATAAACATGACACCATAAATAAAAACCTATTCTACATATTTTCCCATTTTATTTTAAAAGAAAAACTTTGATAGTATTAATACAGAATTATATTAAAGAAACAAAATATCAAATTAAAAAAAATTGACTTAAATAAAAGTATGAAAATGAAGTTCATTGATACGTCCAAATAATAGCTTTCATTACATAGTTCACAGCGGTTTTTATTTCATATTGGAGTGGAAATTCAAAGCGTTGCGAGAGATTGACCAATCTGAATAAAAAAAAATATCCGAAACCGTGGTGCTAAAAGTACGAGGGTGAAATGAAGAATTTCTGACCGAACAAAGATATAAGACATTTTTTCTTTAAATTGATTTTTTTTCTGTATAGTCTCCTTGTAAGTCTGTAAACTTCTATTAGCGATGCTCTCATCTCTTTAACCCGTCCAAAAATTATTCACCATCTTCCTCAGCAAAATAATTGTTCACTAAGGTGATGGGTTCCTCCTTTCACTAAATTATCTGTCTTCCTAGGGCAATTTTTAGATTTGGGAACAAAAGGAAGTCGTTTAGAGCTGGATCTGGTGAGTAAGAAAGGTGGTCAAGCAATTCAAACCGTAATTAGTGGATTTTTATCATATCAACTGCTGCGGTGGGAGACGGTACATTGTCTTGGTGAAACAGAGTTTTTTTTCCTGCAAATGTGGCTTTTCTTTTTCAAGTTCTGCTTTCACTTTATCAAGTAATGATGCAGAGAATACTACTTTAATGTTTTTTCTCGTTTTAAGATAATGTATTCAGAGGATACTTCTGCGCATACCTTTAATGGAACGTGTTTAATATATGTTTGCTAAATGTGATAAGGTAAATAAGCCTTGTTAACTTACGAATAGAGTTATAAATAAAAAAAAATACTTAATCTGTGAGATCCTTCACGCTATCTAGACAATTTACTAAACCTGGGGTCACTACGTTTCATCAACCAGAGAAAAAACAAAAACCAGATATTCTGAGTGTCCTCGCGTTCACTTGCATAACATGCAAAGTGCTAAAGTCGCAGTGTTCCCACTTTGGGTATGAAAAATATAATTTTGGTATAAAACTTTAAATACTTTTGGTTATATATATATAATTTTTCTTTCATAAATTTTCAGTATATATATATATATATATATATATATATACTTTTGGTATACAAAATTTAAATAATATAAATTAAATAGTTGACTCTATAGCCAACAAATTAACACAGAAATTGCATATCAATCAATAATGTTTGTACCTGAAAAAATGCTAGACCAAATTCCTTGGAAATATAAGACTTTACAATCAAGTATTGTATTTGAAAATTATGAATTGAATTGTATAGTGCAGTCACCTTTTTTTTATGTAGGTAAGTAAAATGAATGGAAATCAATTTTTATCCATTTATTGATGAATTTAATGGTTCGAGAAGCAAATCAGTTAAGATTGTTCTTTGCGTGGAACACTGAGCCACAAAGGGATAGCTAATGAGGATGAACTTTGAACTGGGAAAGAAGCAATATGAAATTATTTTCCTTAGATACTGACTCAAAATATGTTTTATTTGATGTCACGTCGGTTAGAAACACTCAGGGCAGCGCAGAATGGTTTCATAAAATATTAATTATTGTCATTTGAACTCGTCTTTTGACTTTGAACTTTGAATCATTTATATGTATCTGCAAACGTCACATTTTGACTAAACTTCAATAAAAGATAAAGAGCCCTTCATAGTGTAGCAATGTTTAAGAGTGTGAGTTTAGATTAGTTTCGGGTCATCTAATTATGTCACCAAATGTGGACGACTTGGTGACCATATTTATCAAGATCACCCTTACTTTTTCAGCATTACTCTCCAGAATTTTCTAATATTGTCTGTATAACAATCTTTCTGGCTATAAAAGCCACTTTGCAGGGAAGACAATTAAGTCCAAACTTCCTGTGTATTAATGTTAAGATAATTTATTACGAACATTTAAAAAATCGATCGTACATAAAGCTTTTCATTTACATTGCATGAATAAAATCACTGCACTAGTAAATATTGTTCAGTTTTTGCTTTGCCAGTACATTCACCAAAAGTATTAATTAAAAATAACATTTTTCAACAACTTAAATTTCTCTTCGTATTTTGTAAAGTATGACTAATAAATAAGTTGTTCCGAAAAGAACTATGAATACAAACTTATAGACAAGAGACGTTCATCACCTAACTGTCATCAGCGATGAACAGTATTTTTAATCAACGTAAAGTGAATTAAAATCATTACTTTTAAGATAATGTAGACGTGCAAAGCTAATTTTGTATAAAATTCGGAAATTGTGTAAGACATTAAAGAGCAACGAATTCAACTAATGTATCAGTCATTTCAAATATACGTTTTAAGTACTACAGCTTTATTCATTATAACATATCCTTTTAATACATATCCTTTTTATGAGATTCAGATTGATTGTTTCTTAAATGACATCATGATTACCTAGTAAATAAGAAATTAATGCTTTACTTTCCTTTCAATTTTATATATGATGCGAAAAAGCATGCCAAGGAGTTGCAATTTGCAGCAAAAAACATATATTCCAAATGAAAAAAAAAATAGAAACATAGGAATTAAATGAGTTAAATGATGCTTGCTCACCTAAAGATGAGCAAAAAAGAAGCATACGGGTTAAGTAGGAATCTTTCAAGGAAACAGAATTAAAAGAAATAAGCCAGCAAATGAGATGCAGTATATATATATATATATATATATATATATATTTCTTATACATATATATATATATATATTTCTTATACATAATATATATATATATATGTATATATCTTATACATACATATATATATATATATATATATCTTATACATATATATATATGTACAAGATAAAGCAATTAATTTATCATTACAAAACACAAAAGGAAGATAACAATTAAAATCCAAAATCAACAAAAAAACAAAAAAATATTTATAGAACTAAGTAAAAAAGTTGAAACTAAATCAAATTTGAAACTAAGAGATGAATAAAATTTGAATTAAATTTGAAATTAATTTGATCCAAAGAATAAATCGAATAAATCGAAAAACCAACAAAACAAAACATGCATATTTAGATTGGGTACTGAATTGTGGGGTTAAACTAGTTTTATTGTACCATCCCTCCCCCAATGCATCTTGTTGGGTAAAATTGGATTAATCCAAAATTCAAGTTGTAATTTAAAGAAAAGAAACAATAAACAAAGAAGAAAAATTCAATGGCGAGATATCTCAATTACAAATTATTTTCGAGAACAAAAAAAGAAAAATAATTTTTATCCAATTAAAATTTATCCATTTAAAAATATCCTTTTAAAATTATCCGATTAAAATTATCCATTAAAATTATCCAATTAAAAATTATTCAATTAAAAATTATTCAATTAAAAATTTAAGAATTTTTTCGAAACAATAAAACATTATAATTAAATATTTCCTGTTAAAATCCTTAAAAACTACATACCCGAATCCGTGCTTTTCATCGAAATTCAATTCAAATTTCATAGTTGTAAAGGCAAAGATTCAAAAGATCATATCTTTGACAAGTGATCATGAATCTGAGTGCAATAGGTTAAGTTTCTTTTTAAGTGATGATGTCCACCACCATGCACTGTTGCCAGATAAATTTTGGAAGTCAATAGCACTTAACTAATTTGAGTATAAAAAGTTTCAATATAGAATATTTAATAAAAATCCACCAATAAACCAATCATGACCAGAAATCATAATGAAAGATCAGAATTTTATTTGTTATAATTATTTAAAATTCAATTGAGTGAAATATGTGTGTGTAAATGCGTAAAAATACAGAAATGTTTCAAAATATCTTCACAACTAGACCAATAACTAGCTGACTTTGTAATCCTAATGTTGTGTGGTGGATTTGTTTTGAAACGAAAGTCCAAAATTTCATGAATGTCCCGAAAGGCAATAGCACCCATGTACAAGACCATCTTTTTGAATAAGTCACCAATATAAAAGATATTAAAGTAAGCTCTTAATCTAAATTATAATTATTAAAAATACATACAAATCAAATCATGAAACAAAGATTGTATTGAGAAACCAGTATAACATAAAAATTTCTTTAGATATCAGATACAATTTACACAATGTCACTTCAATACCTTCCGAAGTCCTCATGGGAAATCCAAGAATACATTAAGATAAATTAAAGCAACCCTTCATGTAAACCATTGGGAATATATCTCTTTAAAAAACGTAATGGATAATCACATTCTTTACATTCTTAATTTCTTAATATTATTGAATATATCTTTATAATATGTAACTAACAGTTTATTACGATGCAAAAAATTTAATGTAATGCTTCTATATATATATAAAGTTTTAATTAAAATAAATCATTTTAAGTTCTCTATTAAACATTAATGAGAATTTGGAAATCAAGGTTGAATAATGTTTTGGTTCTTGGAAGAGAAATTCTTGTTTTGTGTCCTTTCGATATTCTTCACTTTTCCTTCACCAGAAAAAGGACTTTTATTTTAATTATAATCCTACTTTGGTTACATATGATTTGACAAATGGAATTTCAAGTTTTACGTGCATTCCATCTAGGCCGTATTTGATTTAACTTCGTTGTTTGCAGCTACTTGTTTTCTTCTTTGTATGCGTGTGTGTGTTTATCATACAGAGAATGGAAATTGTTTTTCGTACTGTGTATTTGACATATCCTTTTTAATTCAATTTTTTTAAATTTAATTTTTTATTTTTTAGATACAAATTTCAATGGCGGTGGTGGGGGGAATTTCATTTCATCCATCTTTCTTTCTTTTTCTTTTTTTTTCTTTTCTTTTTTTTTTTTTTTTTTTTTTTTCCTTTTCTTTTCATCAAGTTTGATTATTTACAGATTCTCTGGTTTATAACGGGTAGTGATAAAAGTTCGCTTAGGGGATATTAATAAAGAGGAAGTGGTAATTATTTCCCGATATATATATATATAATGCTCGGATTTATAGGTTTTGCATCTTTACAAAAGATTGTTATGTTATTCTGAAATCCTAGAAGTCAGTTTTAACTTATTTTTTTTCTGTCATTTCAGTGTTCTATAATTTTTTGGAGATAAAAAATGACGTAAAATCATCTTAGAAATAATTTTAAATATTTACAAATATCACAATAACTCAATCTTTATGTATGTTATCTAAATATATTTAATCTTTATGTATAATATCTAAGTATATTTAATTTTTATGTATACTATCCAAATATACTTAATCTTTATGTATACTATCTAAATATAGCAATTATTATGTATACTATCTAAACATATTTATATAAGTTTTTTCTAACAAATTTATTTCATTATTTCATCTATTAACTTTTTTCGTACCTCAATTATCAAATAATCCTCACATATTGGAAATATGGAAGTCCACTGTCTTCACAATAATCTGTTTCCTTGCTCTTGTTCATAGAAACAAAATTGTGTAGCTCGGAAAATTGACCCTTATTTCATACATTTTTTTTTCCTAGTACAGAAAATTAACATCAGGAAGCAATTAATGAATATGTAAATTCTTATTATGACTTTTGAATTTCTAGAATTCTATTTTTCAACAAGGAGACTTGGAAATTTATAATAATCTTGTTATTTAAGCATTTAAAAATTTTGTTTCAGAATGCCATACATATACTGTTTTTATTTAAGATGGGAATTTCAAATGGAAATTTAGAAACATTACTGATACAAGTTTAAAAAAGTTAACTTTTAAAAGAACTTAAAATATTTTAAATCCTTACACCTCCTGCTTTTATTAATATTTCAATAAAAAATAATTTCAAAATAATTATTATATATTTCCATTCATTTAAAATTCCAATTCTAAGCGTTATCTATATGTTTTTGTAAGTAATTAAATTTTCATATAATTTTTCAGTTGCTATTTTTTTATTCAACACTTTTTCATAGTATTAATTGTACCAGGTAAAATGATAAATAAGAAAAAATGTTAAATATTAATAAATAAAAGAAATTAATAATGAAAAATAAAACTGTTATTATTTTGCTTCCCACAGTTTCCGAAAGTTGTATTTATCTAAAAATATATGAGGAATAAGAACATAAAATACGAAATTAATAATATAAATCGTAATTATAAAATTATTTCGATGAATACACTATAAATAAAACATGAAATCTTAAGAAATCTCGTGCAATGCAAAGTGTAGCTTCTACAAAGAACAGTAAAACGTTACTGTTCTGATTAAAACAAAGAAATTTTTTTTCGAAAAATAGATAAAAAAAAAAGTTTGGAAATATTGATATCTCAAAAAATCAGCATGGTTATGCCAGACAAAATATGTTTGTTCTTCCAGTTTCACTTACTCAAACTTCTAGTTCTCATACATACAAAATTAATAGATCAATCGAAAGGCAATAATTACGGAGTATTACTAAGTAAACATATAGAGTTTGATTTCTTTATCGAGTCCCCTTAAAATAAAACATTTGAAATACATAACAAGATAACAGAAATGAATTGCACATTAAAATATTTTGCTCCTTACTTAATATTGATATTAGAGTGTGGTACTAATAATTGAAATCTTTTCTAACTGTCACACATTTTAGTTTGGATCTTATACAAATTTAACATTGACAGAAAATAATTTCAATATAAATAAAATATTGTCAAATAAATCTGGATGTTTCATTATTAAAATAAGTTGAACACGTAAAAAAAATATAAAAACTCGAAATAATTGTTACGGATTTGTTGGATTCTATTTAAATAGCTGCACTGCTGGCCACACAAAATGCAACACCCTGAAGGAAGCATGTAAGCCATGTGAAATTTACATCATGCGTTTGCGATGATGAGCTACACAAATCATTAGCATTGCAGCGCAGACCCACATAACGGGTGACCATAGCACCACTCGCAAGCGCTATATAAGGGGAACACAGATTGGCGATTTGAAGTACGGCAATTTTTTTTTCTTTTTCTTTTTTTTTTTTTTTTGCGTAAGCTGTTTACCTATGCCTCGTGGAAGACATTGAACTTCTTTTGACCAAGTTTCTGAATTCGACTGAGGAAGAATAGTAGCCTATAGGGATTGCTGATTATCTTTCAGAGAAATCGGTCAATGTGTTGGACGAAACCAAGCAACTGTGATGCGGATCTGTGATCACTGGATGCAAGAGGGAATGACGGACAGACGAGACCGATCGTACCCATCTCGTTCTACCACTGCTAGTGATGACAGGCAAATTGTGCGCATGGCAGTGATGGATCGAGCTGCCACATCATGAACCCTAGCACAACAGATTCAGTCTGCTACACATCATTCGATGTCTGCTCGCACCATTCGACGCCGTTTGCAACAGAGTGGAATGTCCTCAAGGCGTCCATTTCTACGTTTACACTTGACTCGCATCCACAGGCGTTTGCGCCGCCAATGGTGCGATGAACGGCGGACATGGACAAAATTATGGAATGGAACGACATTGTGTTTACTGACGAATCTTGCTTCTGCCAGCAACACCACGATGGTTGGATGCGAGTTTGGAGACACCATGATGAGAGCCTGCTGAACTGTTGCGTTATGCATCGCTACACTGTCCTGCACCGGGTATCATGGTTTGGGGGTGGTATGGGATTTCAATCCCGCACCCCTCTAGTACGCATTACTGGTACACTGAACAGCCAGCGCTACATCTCTGAGGTGTTGGAGCCCGTGGTCCTCCCATGCCTTCAGCGCTTGCCATCAGCCATAGCCATATTCCAACAGGATAATGCGCGACCACACGTGGCACGCAATGTTCAAGAGTTCTTCTTTACCCATCAGACTGAATTGCTTCCTCGGCCTGCTTGTTCTCCCGATCTATCGCCAATCGAAAACATGTGGTCCATGCTTGCACAACGACTGGTCCGGGATACACCACTCGCTGCTACACCAGATCAACTTTGGCAATGTGTGGAAGCCACATGGACCGCTGTAGCCCAAGGATACATCCAAAGACACTTTGGTTATATGCCGAGGAGTGTGGCAGTAGTTATAGCCAATAATGCAGGCTACACTAACTACTGATTTTGTCATCATCCACACATCACAAGAGGCTGTAATTTTAATCGTTTGATATTTGCACAACAGGTTATCTGCAAATAAATTTCACAGTGATATCTCTGGTCCTTCTGGGTGTTGCATTTTGTGTGGCCAGCAATGTATATTTAAAGAAATTTTATATCGCCTTTTTAAAAGTACCAGAAAGGAAATATGCCGTATTCAAAGAAAAAATTTATGCTTGTTTTCGACGAAACGATTCTTAGTTTTTTTCTTTCTTGGATAATTGACGTTAACAATCAATGATAAAAATAGTTTCCTATTTTTAAAATAATTATTCTTCTAACATAAATGTGTTATTTACTGGAGCTTTTATTTCATTTAAACCCAAAATCCCATTTCTCTTAGGTTTTCTGATGCGAAATTTTCTGCTCTTCTAATATATGAAATCTTATGTAATTACTTTTGTAAATGAATTCCAATTTATTCTCATTCCATGGTTAATCTTTATTTGATCAGATTTACGTTAATTTTCAAATATTTCACATATATATGGGTAATATTTTTTATTTATATGTAGGATTTTCTTCAGTATTATCTTTATAGGAAAATGCAGTTATATATTTGTGTATTAAAAAAACACATATTTTTGAAAAATTAATTTTTCAAAACTTTTCTACATTTATATACATTATTATTCAAATAAATGAATTTTCTTTATAACGCATATCCTCTAAAGTACCAAAAATCATGGGACACAATCTACAAATATTAATTAGGCAATAGCATCGCGTTAGAAAGGCATAATATTAAGGTGAAATATGGGCATTGAATTGTAAGTGTTTCTTTTTGTATTCAAGTGATTCATGTGAAACGTTATCAGAAATGATATGGCCGTATGATAAGAATTAATAGACTTTAAACGTGGAATGCAAGTTAGAGCTAAACGTTATCTTTAAAATTTTAAACATAAGATGTAACTTAAACCCTAGAATGTTACAAATTTTGCAATTTTTGATTTTGCTGTTACAAAATAGACGGCACTTCATAGATTTTGACGATTAACGATTTTTAATAATTTCATGAATAGAACGTGTTTTTAATAATTTCATGAATTGAATTTCAAAAATTGTTCCACGCTCATATGTGTGTACCACTAAAAACAGAAATATATTTGTATTTGTGCATTTTGCTTCTCAAAATGATATAAACATTCCACTAAATTTAATTTGTCCATAGTGCTGAAATATTACAAATTAAGAAACAAAGTTAAATCCTATAAATTATACATATTTTTTTCTAATAAATACGAGCAAACTCTAATAACATTATACATTAATTTTCTGAAAATTATGAAAACTTTGAAACAAAGTTTTTTTTTTTTTTTTTTTTTTTTTTAAATGTTAGTAAATTAAGTTTTTTGAGTTATAATTATGTTCAATGTATATATTGTTATATACATTGATTTTATATTTACAGGTGCTCAGCAATTTTTTAAAGATAATACTGCAGTAAATGTTATTTAAAATTTATTCAAAGATAAGTACATTACTTACAAATATAAATGCAATTATGACTATTAATTGCTTACACTTAATTATTTATGTATATAAATGTGATTTACTTTGATAAACGGATACATAAATTCATATATATCTCAGTGTTAAATTAAGAATTTCGTCGCTTTCAATTTTAAAAAGTGGAACAGTTTAAACTAGACAAAATTAAGCTCATTTTCTTTGTTTAAGATGATTATGTTAGCTTTAAATTAATTCTCTACGAAAGGAAAGTAAATTTTGTAATATTCCATATGATTTCAGTAACTTAAATACATTCGTCTTTGATTTCTAACTTTCTTGAGAATTATTCTAAATTCACAGAATTACTTTAAATTTGAGAATGTCGTAGTGAAGCAAACAGTTTTATAATGTATCGTAAGCATTGTCGTAAAACATATAAGTCGAAAAGAAGTCTAGATTAAATGCATGGATAATATTTTTAAAATATTTTCTTGTTTTTCATGTAAATTTAATAACAAGTTCAATAATTTGTCATATTCCACCTATCCTCTAAAAATTGGCTTCACTTACGCATCCGCTTATCGAAAGTAAGCCAGAAAAAGAGGAAAAGTACCGAAGAAAAAAAAATGGTTGCCCGTTTTTTACACCAGTAATTCGTATTCTAAGAGTGATCTGAATTGATAACTAATTCGATAATTATTAGAATATCTGATGAAATACCAGATTAGAATTTTATTTAATTTTACATCATGATTAAAAAGATGATTATGTTCGTAGTGTATCTGGTACATAGTTATGAATATTACTGGTAAATAAACAACATAATGAGGATTAAATTAAGGCCTAATGAACAGACATCACACAATTCGTGAATTTTTTACTTCCTCATATAAGAACTTTATATGAGGAAGTAAAGATAATTTTAATGAAGAATTTAAGAATTTATATATTCCAGTAATTAATCATCAATTCAAACATTTGGCATAGATACAATTATATTTTGAAAGCTTATTCCTACCAAAACCCTTTACCACCGCTCTGAAAATCGTTACTTGGAGCATTTTTAAAACAGGAATTTTTAAAAAGTATTGTTTCAAATAATATGATTTATTTTAATTAAATATCAAGTTCTGTCGCATAATACAAATGTGATGAAGTAATTAAATATTCTTCCTTAAATATATTTGTTGATTGTGAGCATTGTAATTGCTTATCATATTAAATTATTTTTAAATATTAAAACATTTCTTATTTTTATTTCTTCATGTAAAAAACATTCATTAAGCTACAACAAATCGCATTTTTGTGTGTTGTATCAGTCATAATGTAGGAATGAACCCATATTTATTTCGTTTTTAAAGCTTAAATAAAAGAATAAGAAAACATTTTCAGAAAGATGTCAAAAAGTTTCATTTTTCTTACGTCTCTATTATTTCAAAATATCTCCTCCAAGAATATTGGATATGTAAAAATATGTTCTCCTCTATGAAGGGTAAAACAAAAATATTCATTTCCTTCCTATACCTTAGACAAATATTTAAATTAAGTTTTGTTTCAGGTATATTTTATTGCCAACATACATGATCGTATTCAAAATAATATAAAATAACAGCTATAAGAATGGAATGTGTATTCTTATACCAAGAGCAATACTTTCTAAAATATATATTCAACTTTAAGTCATTTTAACCTCTTTATATGTATATATATATATATATATATATATATATATATATATATATATATATGTGTGGGTGGGTGTGTGTGTGTGGGTGGGTGTATGCGTGGGTGTGTTAAAAACACCAATATAAATCTCCGTGCACCTCAAAGTATCGCCCGGGGTTTACAGAAGTAAGTAAGAAAAGGATCAGAAAAAGAAAATAACAAAAGGTAAAATTTAAGAGTTATAAAGGATAACAATTATTTTCAAAGAGTTTACATTGAATTTACAAAAATAAGCCAAATATATTTCGTTTGGAAATCAGCTGGCGAATATCAGGAGGCTAATTAATAACATTTTTAAGTGCCAATTTTAGGGAAATTCTTTTGCCTACAAATTTAGAACATGGAAGAATCAAATTAAATCTGTTTAGGAAACTTTTAAAGTTTCCATGACTAGTGAGGAATCAGATCATTTTGAAATTGGTAAAATATTATGACATGATAATTTTATTTTAAAAGAAGAGGGAAATCTTTGTTAAGCTCCCTTATAGATATTATTGGTTCTAAGACTCCCCCATACTTTCTCTCATCACCTTATAAAAGGATTTAGGGACATTTTCCTCAATGTCAATTTCAATGGTTGTTGGTAGTCTTTGTAAGAAAATCGTCCAGCTCGTTTCCAAAAATACCCGCGTGTCCACGATCAAATGAAAATGCAACTGAGATGTTTTATCTTTTTAAATTCTGAGTTGAATTTGGATGTCTAAAATCATGTTATTGTGAGAAAAAATATATTTTATTGTCTCCAATGATGAAAGAGAGTCGATACAAAGGAGAAAGTCTGATACATCACTGTTTTGTGCATCCATCCATTTGATGGAAAGGTGTAAACATAAAATTTCAACTACAAACAGCCTGTAGCTAAACTTTTGTGTTTACACTTCACCATCAGTGGTTCATTCTGAATGTTCATGCCGATTTTCGGTAGATGGAGTAAGGGTAGATCTGGAATATATCAGAATAATTGAAAACTAAAGGCATACTTACATATTTTAAAAAAAGGTACTTCAAGCATATTTGAAAAAATGTTTGATTACTATGCCTTAATTGTTAGTTTTATTCACCTCTTATAGAAAAACAAAGTACATTATAGACATTTAGTGCTTTCCTTTTCCCGAAAAAATTAAAATGCCGCACAAGTAGCAAATAAGATATGCATTGGTGGTGGCGAAGGCGATGTAGTGCAAAGAACTGCGTGGAAGTAGTTTACTAGATTTAAAGCTATTGATTTCAACCGAGAAAATCAAGTACACCCGTGTAGGCCCTCCACCACAAATAAAGATGAAATTAAATCACACATCAAGAATACGCAGTACGGCACTTAAATTAAAAGAAATGTTAAAAATGTGAAAATCCACGATCCATTAGCATTTTGCGAAATTTGAATACATATACCATTTCAATTTCTCCATAATTTTACAGAGAAACTTATCTTATTTCCGTTTACAACTCATTCTATAAGCACGAAGAGACACCATTTTTTTAAAAGGAAGGGGGATGAAAAACTGGATAAAATGCATGGAAAAAGCGGAATTAACCATTTATAGCCACCAAAAAGACAGTCTTCATCCAAAAAAAATCATGCTCTGTGTTTGAAGTGATTTGGATAAGAATCCTGCTTTATGAGCTTCTACCAAACAACAAGACGATCAATTTTAAAAATGTTTTGCTACCAATGAGACTAATTAAACACAATAATTGAACAAAAATGCCTAGAATTAGTGAATTGGTAGAGTCCCTATAATGCGCGGATTTATGCATATTTGACAACTAGACAAAAATTGTTAGAGTTTGGTTGAAATTTTCAGTTTCACCCAACATATTTGAGTTCAGATTTCCACCTATTTTGACTATTACAAAATTTCTTTAATAGAAAACACTTATACACTTGGGTCAAGATATTAAAATGCCTTTTTCTTTCTCTCTCTCTCTCTCTCTCTCCACCAAAAAACTTCCTACACGAACGCAAATATGTGTGTGTGTGTGTGTGTTTGTGTGTGCGTGAATACGTATGCATTTCTCAAATGAATCTGTAATGTTTCTAAATTATTTTTTTTTTTCAGTTTTGAGCTAGTTTTGAGTGAAACTGCATTATATAAATTTGTGTAATTAAATTTTTATGACCTAAAGTAGATTCATAAAATTTTAAGTTAACTGTATTCAACTTATAATTAATATGAAAGAGAATACATTGTTACCGAAAAAAAATGTTTTTTCTTTGGAATTTAAAACATATTTCTTGTTAAAGCTCAAAATAAAAATTTTTAATAATCAATCCTTAACTCATTTTTTTAAAACTAAGGTACTAAATCTCAACTTATTAATGCACTTTTAAGGACCACATAAATAAAATACTATAAGAATCATATTGCAATGTATTTTGGATAATTATATATTTATTTACATCATATATTAAAAGTCGCTAGATATTCTAGCTTTCTAAGTTGTTAAAGTATTTTGCAACTTCCCGTACATAAGTAAAATACTTTTTGTGACTCACAATTGAAAACACAGTTTTATAAAATTTCAACTATTTTTATTTATTTTTACAAAAGAGAAACATTTTTTTTTGGATTTTATGTAGAACTTTTTTTCAATGAAACTCGATACATTTATTACTTTTTTCGATTAAGAAATTCTGTAATGAAAGCCATATCGTGGTTTCTTTACATTATTGAAAATAATTCATAGTCTTAAAATATTCCATATATTCTTTAAAATGTGAGCCCAAAGGTGTATTTTTGTATTTTTTTTTTAAAAAAATAAGTTCTTAAAACTTGGTAAGAATCAAAATGAAGACACGTGGAATTATTCAGTCCACAAGAATATAGGAAACACCAGATTACTTGTAAAACTTTGTGATGTAAATATTTTTACTACTTATGATTGATTCCCGAATGCTGTATTTTTTTCAAAGAGGTTATGGTGATTTTAGTGTAGCTCATATTGCTTTAAAAACATGATTATTACAAAAAATGTAAATTTAGGAATAATTAAGGAAGAGATGTAACTAAGTCTAGTATTGAATTCTTATTGGAAAGCAAAATTTTGTTTTAAAGTATTGTTCTTAATTTTTTCCAAAATTGTATTCTAAATTAGTTAACGAGAAAGTCTGTCGAAATTGAAAAAGTGTTTTGATGTTTCAGAGACAGTCATTTGCATAACATTTAGATGTATCTGTACTATTTTTGAGTTAGAGAGTGCAAACTTAAAGTTTCTTATATATATTTAGCCTTTGTAAGGCATTCAATGTATTTTAGTTTTAAGTAATAGAAAAATTAAATCGTGCATGTGTATACAATAGATCATAAGACCAATAAAAATAACTGGACTTGCAGAAATATTTTGTTGAAGTAATCTTCTGATAAACATAATCACGGAAAAAAGGAATTTTTATTTTCATGCATGTTATTGTTAATATTGGATAGACACAATAATTTTCATATTTCAAGCTTTTGCAAAGATTAAATTTTATTTTTTAAGATCATTAAAAAATAAAAAAAGGTATCTGAAAAATTTAATGACTTACTTATGGAATTTACTAATTTAACTATGACTTTCTACAAATACGAGGTATATCCTTAAGAAAATGAGACTAATAAAAAAGAATATTATTTAAAATTTAAGAAAATTTATTATTAGTCTCTTCCAGTGATGATGTTTATTTTTTGAAATCAGTTTTAACATCTGTGATATTGTTTCAACTGCTTCCAATTACTTCAGAAGGGTTGATTTCAGCAAAGTATTATATATCTTTGAAAACCGAAAAGGTCACAGAAATCTAAATCCAGAGAACATAAAAGATATTCCGCTGCTGCTATACGGTTTTTTTCTTATCAAAAATTATTTTACGGAGAGCATTGTGTGCGAAAGAAAACTGTTTTAAGGCAGAGTTATATACGTCTAGTTCTCTAACTCTTCACCTCAGCTTAATCATAACTTATTTTCGGTAATGCTGGTTGCTAAATAAAAAAAAATTAGAAAGAAAAACTCATATAACTATGTAAAACAGTTTTTGGTTTAAAATTGATTAAATACGTTCAATGAGCCAGTCTCTTCTTATAGATGAATCATATTTTGCCAAATTATATCAAAACAGATCCCTTTCTCATATACATTAATGTCGGATACTTCCTCAGGTAAATTAGCGCAATTGACATTTTTGTAAAACGGCTTTAATAGCAGAATCCGACCCTTCATTAACTGACTCATGATAAGCTTCTCAAATGCAACATGCTGTATCTTCCTTTTTTTAACTAGTAATCAAATTTCAAAATATACTAAGGCCAAATTATAGATTATTTTGACTTATTTTTTACAACGTTTGGAAAAAAGTCTTACTTTATTTTTGACCAAATTATATATATATATATATATATATATATACACTCAAGAGCCAAAACATTATGACCACCTGTCAATAACGAGTTGGCCCACCTTAGGCGCACAACACATCTTCAACCCGCCTTGGCATGGATGCCACAAGTCCTTGGTAAATGACCGGAGACAGATTGTACCAGATGTTTAATTAACGGTCACGCAAATCCGAGATTTTGCGAATTGGAGGTCTTTGAACTCTGAGCTGCCATCCCATGACATCCCAAATGTGTTCTATCGGATTGAGATCCAGTGAGTTAGGCGGCCAGGACATTAACTGGAATTCAGCATCATGTTCCTGGAACCACTCCAATACAATTTTACCCTTGTAACACGGAGCGTTTTCGTGTTGGAATATTCCTTTTCCAGCTGGAAAAACAGAGGCCATGTAAGAGTGTAACTGGTCCGCAATGATGTTTAGATACCCTGTAGCATTCATGGTCTGCTCTACCACAACCACGGGTTCCATAGATGCTCAAGAGAACGTCCCCCAGAGCATAATACCGCAACCACCGGCCTATGTATGACCTACTGTACATTGAGGGAGCAACTGTTTGCCTGGAAGACCGCGTATCCTGACACGGACATCGGCGTGATGAATGACAAACCGTGATTCATCTGACCAGGCAACTCTCTTCTACTGATCCATGGACCAGTCGCGATGTTCCTGGGCAAAGCGCACGCGCAGTTGGTGATGACGCTTGATCAGCAAAGGCACACAAGTTGGACATTTGCTGCGTAGCCCCATATCCAACAGTGTCCGCTGAACAGTGTGCTCCGATACTATTCTACTTGGCCCTGCATTGTATAGGGCTATAAAATGAGCCACTGTCTGGCTCCGGTTTTGCTTCACCATGCGAGACAGTCTCCGACGACCTTTTTCTTTGATAGCGTGTGTACGTCCAACACCATGTCGTCTACTCCTGGTTTTACCGTAATTCATCCACTTTTCATAAGTACTGACTACTGTAGATCGCGAACAACCCATGAGTTTCAAACAAACCATGCAGTTTCGGAAATACTTCTTCCGAGCCTTCAAGCCATTACAATCTGCCCTCTATCAAAATCTCTTAGATCCACAGCCTTTCCCATCACACACAGAAGTAAGTGAAAGAATGATTCTTCAGACTCTCCAGCAGCAGTTAAATACCACTTCCACCTGATCACGTGCCTTCCACGTCATCCAGACGAGTTCATTGCAAAATGTAGGGTTGGTCATAATGTTTTGGCTCTTGAGTGTGTATATATATATATATAGTTACTTTGTCAAATTTGGATATGATTACGTATAAAAAGACATTAAACTTATTATTAGCTGGATTGTTGAACTTTTACTTGAGTGAGGAATAATTTCTCCAGCTTACTGTCAAGAAGAGGAAAACTTATACGTGTTTTAAAAAATATTTTTCAATGAGGTGATCAAGAAACCAAACAAGAAGTTCTAAATTCAAAGCAATATTATCGATATTTTGATAATATAACTTGTAAAAAAGCACTAGTTGCAGAGAGTATATAGATATAAAGAATAACATTTTTCGTTACATATCGCTAACAAAGTGAAGAAAAAAATATCGAGTATACAAAAATGTAAAAACATTGTCACGATTTTTTCTTCAGTATAAATAACTGTAAGCCATATCATAGATGCTTCGGTCTCAGAGACCTAGCTTCGTGGTTTGTAATTTTGAGCATCCCCCCTCTTCATCATAATGTTATGAACGTGGAACTTATTAAAATTCCCTCGCATTCTGCAAGAGGGGTCTATGAGACCGCAATTGCTCTGAAATTAGGTCCGATGAGATTGATTCATCCCTCTGATTCGCGTTACTTAAAAGAGCAGCAAAAGATCCTAGGTTGAAGTAAGCAGTGATTTTAGCGAAGAAGATTATTGTGAGGAAGAGAATTTGTCTATTTATCTGTTAAATTTCTACCCAACAGATTTCTAAATTCTTTTTAGATGACAATGATTTCTTTGAGACAGAAGCCACAAGTAATTCAGTGAAATACTACTATGAGAGAAGTCGATTTAAATTATTTTCCATCGAACTCGATCAGAACGTTGGAACTTCATATAATAGCTTATTAAGAATTCCTGGACTAAGATCTTAAGAAAAAATTGATGATTCTAATCCAAAAAAGTATGGGAACTTCATTTTATTCATTATCTTTTAAATAAAATTGTGAAATGCTCAAATTTAAGAATAGGAAGAAAGAGAAGAATGTCTATGATATAATTATAGGTGAAATTGACACCATTTATGACGAATTGAGAGCACTTTGCGGGTCATTCACAAAAAAATTTTAAACAAGGAAAATATGTCATTTATACCTCAAAAATGAAATAAAAGACACTATATTTATGTTTATTTTACCAAAAAAAATCCCTATTTGTATGATGCAAGCAATAGTTATGCAATGAACGTGATAAAGAAGAACAAAATTTTCTTCTATGAAATCCGAGAAATGCTGATAGTTTAGGTACTGTTAAGGTTTTTCTGCATAGGGTTACAATGAAATTTCTTCTATTGAAATTTGTTTTACTTATTACAAAAACAAAATATAATAATTAATATACATAAAACATATTCATTTTAACAGTATTATTAATTTTATAAAATTTACTACGGATTATGATTTTAATCGGAAAATCTTAGGCTTTGGTAAAACTGTCTCGGAAAAGCTTTTTTACACTTTTTTCTTCTGAAAGTTCAAAGCTCAAAGAAAACATCTAAGTTAAATAACAGAACACTATTTCAATAAAACAATTTTTAAGAAATTATAACGAAACGTGTCCTCTGGGAAAACATTTCCCCTGTTATGACCTACTTTGTCACCTCTCTTGTTACGGGTTGATTAATTTTAATAAATTCATTTTTTGATGTTTCCTTTTTATTAAAGTGGTTTTCAGTCTTTAAGAATTCACTTACTCTAGTTTCTTGGTATTTTTTACTACTTATTAGGGAGTTGATCAAGTAATTTGCATTTTAAAGTAAGTGAGATACTAAAATGCTCCAAAATTTACATTTTTTTTTTATTTTGCTGCAAAAAAGAAAGCGTATCGCGAAATCCTTAAATGTAATGTTTATGAAAATTTGATCAAAAATACTTTCTGAAATTAAAGTTTAAAATCACAAACAAACGGGTACCATGCGCACGCGTACAATAAAGAAATATATCTGCTCTTGCATTTTACTCAAAATGCGTTTCTTAGGATTTTGATGCATTCTATCTATAGTTCTGATATTTTCAACATATTGATTGTTGCACAACATTTGTATAAAACAATTATGGGAGTTTGAATAATGAAATTTTAAATCTCTTATATTTCATTAAATTTAGTTTTCTGAAAGTACACTTTTACATTCATAAGTACTCTGTAAATTTGTAAGGTTATAAATGCAGTAGAGATTAAGCAAAATATACGTAAAGATAAGTACATGACTTTTTCAAATATAAGAATACAACTTTTGATTACTATTACTCCTACATAATTATTTATAACTTAAAATGCAATATTTTTCATACGAAGGTACAAAAAAAAAACACATATCTCAATGATAAAATCTGACTTGCTTAGCTTATATTTTAAAATGTGAGAATTATTTAAATTTGACACAAAATAAGATTATTTTTCTTTGTCGGCGACGTTTGAGTTACCTTAAATTTAAGTATTTCATGGTTCAACTAACAACTAAAAAAATTATTCAATACTAATTAATGATGATTGTGCATAAATAATGGTATGATAATGATGTGCTTCACGCTTGTCAAGAAATTCTTCGATCTTCCGTTCTTGCCGTCCGTGTAGCTCTCCCTAAGTCTCCTCGTAGTGAGAGGTGACTTCCTTGTTCCCTATCCCGACGATTAGAGTTTTAATTTTTAAGCCTTTTAAAATTAAAACTCTTCACGTCTGAAGAACGAGAAAAGTTTCTGTAATATTTCATTCAAATGAGAGTTGTCAAGCTCAAGAATTCTTAAGTGCAAGAAATAAGGATATGTTGTCAAAACTTTTCCTCGTTTGAACAATTAAAGTTCTTTTGCTATTAACTCAAGCGTTTTAATAGAAAACTTTCTCACAAAATGAAACATGGGCTTTGATTACTATTTCGTTCTTAATTGCCATGGAGAAGTTTCAAAAATTTCTTATGAAATCAGAACTCATTAAACAGTTCTCGATAGCAATGCCTAATGTTCATAATGAGATGATCTTATGCATCCTTGAAAATATTTAACGCAATGAATAATTTTCCAGGAATACAAAACTTATGATGCAAAACTTAGATAGCTCTTAAATTCTTATCTCATGATTATTAAAAATGTAATAGTCAATAAGAAATGAAACTAGAATGATGATCACATTTAAATTCATGCATCTGTGTATTAAAGATCAAAACAGTTAAAATCTCTATCAAACTATTTCTCATTTTCTTCAAAATGAGTTCATATCCAATTGTTAATGGTTATGAGAAGTTTGTAAAATATTATTTTATTTATTCAGGTTCTGTAGTTTAATTTATGAACTATTGGAAAAAAAATAATACAGTTTATTGAAAGTGTCATTATTTATTAAAATAACATTTATATGAATCAAGTAAATGATCAAGATTTTTATTCTGCATGCAGCTTAAACAAGAAGGATTGCTGGTATTCATAATCTATTATATATCTCGAATATCTCTTCTAAGTATCTTTTATCCAGAAAAATGATTCAAATAATTGTTATTTTTGAAGATAAGTTAACAAAAAAAAGTATGTTAACTGCTTAACTATAATACTTTTAATGCCTTTCTTAAGTATTCCCGTAAAAATAAAAAAATATTTAAATAAAAACAAAATTTAAACTAGCATTGGAATATTATGAAGCACTTATTTTTAATAGACAGATTATTTAATTACTAAATTAAACTTTTCAAGAAAGAAAAATTACGTATATGTTGCTTCTTTTTTTTTTTTTTTTTTTTGCTACGGAATATGTACTCGGAAGAATTATGTATATTTTTAAAACTTTGTTACATAATTTTGGAACTATTAGTTCTACAGGTCGAAACCTATTCTATAAATGGTGATAATTTTCATGAAATGTTTTCGCAGTTTAAAAAAAAAGTTATTCATATAGAATGGTATACTTTAGTGTACACGATAGGTTATGCATGTGTGATAAACTTCATCTTTAATTCACTATTTAAAAAAATCATTTTCTGCATTTTTTTTTCATTATTTATGGCTACATATTATTTTACATCTCTTAATTCCATTGCTTAATACTAATTATTTATATAATATTTCTACTTATGCTTTATTTTATGAATATTATTTTTGAAAAGTGCATTAATATTTGTATAGTCTTTTTACCAGTTAGTACCAGATACATTTTTAAATTCATAATGCAAATAACGTAGTTCTTGCTATATACATTTTTGTCCAATTCAATTATTACTGTCAGTAACACTAGTATTTAATTTGGGCTAAAATAGATAAATTTATATTGTTTCAAAGGCTATTCCTTTAACACTAACTTGACGTTGTATTCCAATAGTAACAAAATTTTAAAATACAAACAATTTGTCTATTACAACTAAGCAAGATGTATTATATACTTTTTTCTCAAATAACTCTTCTGAACAACAATAAATGAAGCTTGATTATTCATGTTATATACATATATAATTTAATTAAGCTAAGTGTTTTTTTATAAATATTTCTGTCATGGGTAAAGACTGTTGCATATTTGAGCCTGGGACAAAAATGTTTTTGTTTGTGTTGTTGTTATAAGTCCCTACCAGGACTAGACTAAGTTCATGTTATTACTCACTCGTGGAAGATTCAAAATTATTAATGGGTAAAAAAGGGAATCCTGGTTAGCCCCAACTAATCCAGGAAACGATCAGGATATATTAGGCAAAAGCAACAATTGATGTAGATTGGAAAATACTTGATTCCATAGGAGTAAGTCAAGGACTATGGTGTCCACTGAAACAAAAATGAATCAAAGTTGCTTGTTCCTGCTACACTGAAAATTTAGGGAACCCTCGAACTAATACTAAGATACTACAGAGGCTCTCTTCTACAACAACAGACGTTAAAACATCGAGAGAGACGTCTCATTTAGTCTATTTGGCAAAAGGGCAACAACAAGCGATCAGTCACCTTTCTTTGGTTCCACTGGTTCAGGGTTTAAAACAATCACTGGCCCTCCAACATCATCAATTATCTCCCCCTTGACGGAGTCTTTTGGCTGCATATATTCCAGACATAAAACACTTGCCTTTGTGGGCCTAACTAAACAACCGCAACTGAATCACAACTAGTTTTTTTTCACGCTATAACACACGTGTAGCCGACTCAACTAAAGACAGCCCTTGATGCCAAAAGAGAACCGTCTAAAACTAAGCTCAATTCAACAAGGACAATCATCAATACATCAATTGCAGTAATGGTTGGGGAAGAAAAAAAGAGAACTTCTATATAATTATTAGTTTGAATGTTTCTATTCGTATCACCATGATGATACTGAAGGAAGCGTATGCATTAGCTTTCTTCAATACCAACGCCAGAAAAAGTACCTTTATAACAAGCACGAGAAAGTCGTCTCTTTCTGGCTAGTTGTTAAGAGTGCAACAAAACCGATCAACCTTTTTTCGGACCCATTAGTCAAGGGTTTGAAATGTCACCTGTACTCCAAGATCATTATCTCTCTTCCCGTCCCCAATGTAGAAAAGATGTACCGGCCAAATTACCATTAATGCACTAAGAAGGTGATCAATATGGCTCTGCTATTACATCTGAGTTTTAAATATAATTCCATAAACAGTAGAAGGTATGGTTATACAAAAACACTCTCATTTGCCCTTTTTAGCCTATGCGTCTAGTCTCGTTACCTGAGAAGTCAACCTTGGAAGGTGTCCAATGCAGATCAATCTCAAGAAATAGAGAAAGTCGTTTCAATATATTCAAAATAACTACTTTCGTAATGTTTTGCTCTCTGTACTAATTAGATTAATGTCCAATGGAGCTTTGACTATCAAATAAAATCTACATTTTATCTTATCAATGAATGATAGAACAGAATTGAGACCAATATATATAGTAATTAATTCACTACAAAAAAAATTAAGTAACAATCAGGATTCTTCTCCAGATAATGTAAATTGTCTAGCAGTGACCCAACCGTTTTGTATCGTATATATATTGAAACAATATATACTTTGGATTTTTTTTT